>JASGAT010351122.1:3909-14531 GCA_030220025.1 Chelon auratus | reverse complement strand
CCAACACCTCATGTTGCAGCATGATAATGCACGGCCCCATGTTGCAAGGATCTGTACACAATTCCTGGAAACTGAAAACATCCCAGTTCTTGCATGGCCAGCATACTCACCGGACATGTCACCCACTGAGCATGTTTGGGATGCTCTGGATCGGCGTATACGACGGCGTGTTCCAGTTCCTGCCAATATCCAGCAACTTGGCACAGCCATTGAAGAGGAGTGGACCAACATTCCACAGGCCACAATCAACAACCTGATCAACTCTATGTGAAGGAGATGTGTTGCACTGCGTGAGGCAAATGGTGGTCACACCAGATACTGACTGGTTTCCAGACCCCCCCCCCCAAATAAAACAAAACTGCATGTTTCAGAGTGGCACACCTGTGCAATAATCATGGTGTCTACTCAGCATCTTGGTATGCTACACCTGTGAGGTGGGATGGATTATCTCAGCAAAGGAGAAGTGCTCACTTTCACATTTACACAGATTTGTGAACAATATTTGAGAGAAATGGTTATTTGTGTATATAGAAAATGTTTTAGATCTTTGAGTTCATCTCATGAACGTTTATGTTTTTGTTCAGTGTATAATCTCAGCAATAAACATACTCCTGAAAAAACTTTTTAAATGCAGAATATGCATAAATATACCCTCAGCTCTGCAGCATAAGGAAAAGTTAAGAGTGCAAACACATTGTAGTTCATGAAATTAACACAAACAATGAACACTGAGTGTTTGAGGCAGCAGGACAAGTCTTGCTGAGTTCTGGTAAATTGTAATTGTATTTATTTATATTTTATTATGAATACTGTATTTATTATCTACAAATTGCACTAATATGAATAAGCTTTAGGCAGGTGAGAGTCACTTTTAACTTTATTTTTCAGCCAATACACTGCTCTCCAATATCCTAACAACAACAGTGTAAATCCAGCTGCATTTGTCCTGATCCGGCTGAACACATCAAACTTCACCCAGGCTTGTGACAGCTGGTAAAAATCTGCTGACAACTTGCCGGCCAAACATTAACAGCCAGGGACACAAACACCTGACAACCCACCTCATTCACAGTCTCACCCACCTCATCGTTTTCAGACATCACGTCCATCAGTGTGGTGTTTGAGGACCCTCCGGCTAATCCGACACCAGAGGTGACCTGCTGGTGACACAGCACCAGCAAAAGCGACAGGACAAAATTAAAAAACATGATTCCGATTATCCTGGAGCCGAGTCCATGTTTCTGCAGCTGGTGGTGGTGGTGGTGGTGCGTTAACGGGACTGTGGTCAGTTTAGTCCTTTAATCCGGACCCGAACGTTTAAAGCAAAGAGCAAAACGAATCTCAACAAATCGTTGTTTTTGTCCCAGAGAAAGCTTTTCTCATAATCTGTCTCTAACCGTGTACACAGTATGTGCGCTCTGATTCATATCCGCGTACACTGTGTACACCTTCTCCTGAAACTCCACCTCCTGTTTTTCCAGCTGTATGCGTTCAGGGACTCCTCGGAAACTCAGCACTTCTAATGACGAATCAACAAATCGGACCTTGAAATACCTGTACATACCTGAAAGCAGTAGTAGCATTGAAGTTGAAATGCCCCCTGACAATAAATAAATAAAAGAAATAATCCTGCATTTAAATGTTACTAATTGAATGTGTTATATAATCAGGATTAGGGCGCAATGCAAAAAATAAATAGGAAAATATAATCTTGTGCTATTTTTGTGGCCATTTTTGATACTACATATACACTAATATATAGACTAAATAGCAGAAACATTCTGTTTTTTAAGTCAATCTAATTTAGCAACATCAAAAACTACATCCTCCAAAAATTATCATTTTAACAGTCATGAAGATTTAGTGGTGGACCGTTGCACAAGACATGTCCAACAGTACTAGAAAGCAACATGTGTGCAAACTCTGTCCCTCCTATATCATCAGTCAGGTCTCTTGTTACTTCTGACCAGTGCTCCAGAAAAACTGTGAGCAGTTGCCTTTTAAGTAGAATAAGTGTGGGAACAATCAAACGGATGTGATTATTTGCTGCTTTTAAAGAATCCAGAGCTCCAAAATAATTTGTACACTGCAAAAAACAAAACAAAAAGATCAATCTATAGTTTTATATTTATTGCAGACAAAACATAGAAACTTTATATACATATCAAAAATAGCAAATGGAAAGAACTACATTGTGTTAGAAACTTAATTTTCAGTTGCATTGCTGTGCTGCATTTTTATTTTCAATAACATGATTTCAGTCATCCACAGAAGCTGAATTTGTGGCGTATTGAGCTTTGCACTAGCAGATCAAGCCATCAGCTTATTCAGCGATGGTTCAGCCTTGTGTCGGCTGGTCATAGACCAGCGCAGCGTCAAGTGGTGGAGTGCTGGAGTCATAGTAGCCTCTCCTCTGCTTAGACGCCACAGGACACAAGTCTTGTTCACACCACCTGATAAAGGAAAAGAACGACATATATAAGGAATGAATGCAAAATTTAAATTGCATTTCTTTTTTTTCTTTTTTTTTTCTTTTTTACCTGAGAGCTGCGTAGGAGTCACATGGAGAAGCTCCTTTCCAGCATGCATGATCAATAAGAAGGGCACCTGTTCACATACAGAGAGTGATTGTGAGTTCTGTGAAAGTTATAAGATATATAAAGAAATATAGGATTTATAAGATGATTGCTCTTAACTGATCTATAAGATGGACTGATATTAATATTTAAAAATCATTAAACCAGTCATCGTAACTGTTTTTCTGTGTAACCGTGGTGCCCACCTGCGTAGATGCGAGCCAGGCTGTATGCCAGGTCTCTGGCTGCTAGCTCCAGGTAGCCCGGAGCTCTGGTAGCTGCTGCCTGGACAAACTCCTCCAATTCAGACAGAGCGCTGTCGACTGCTTTCACGGCCGGTGCCAGTGAAGAAACGCTTGAGGCACCTGAAAGAAGAGACTACAAGCAGAAGAAAACAAGTGCACATCACATTCTAATTCAGCTCTGTCATGGGTTACAGTCACAGAACTTGCTTGACAGGATCTGTTCTCGACATCATACCTTGGCATGGGTAAAGTAAGCTTGAAGAACCATTCCTGAGCTGCGAGCCGCACAGCGCAACACATCCAGAGACAGGACGTTTGTTGTTCCTTCCCATATACTCAACACCTGAGAGAGGAGAGAATAGTTTTAATACTACAGAAAGTGTAAAAGACTTTCATATTTGGTGTTGACTTCACCTGTGCATCACGAAGTAGCCCAGGCAGCCCAGTATCCTCAATGTAGCCCTGTCCACCAAAGCTTTCCAGACCCTCCGATACCACAGCAACCGCCTGAGGCCAACAAAACATCAACATTTCAAACAGTCCAAACAGGCAGCTTATGGGCATGTGACCACTTTAGTAAAAGCTGAGCACCTGCTTCCCAGTGTAGAGTTTGACCACAGGCGTGAGCAGACGTAGAAGGTTTGCATCAAGCTGGGTCGCAATGCCGCTCTCCTCTCGGCCCAACAGACGACACACGTCCATCACCAGGAGAAAAGCTCCACGAGTTTCCACCTGCACATGAAAGGAGAGCAGGAGTCAGTGAGGCATGATGGGAAACTCTGTCTAATGTTTGTTTAGTACGTGCAGTATCCTTCAAGCTTACCTCCATTCTGGACAGAGTCTGCATGTGCAGTGGGTGGTCTTTAAGAAGCTTTCCGAAAGCGGTACGGCGAGTGGCATAGTCACGGGCTAAATGGAGTACCCTTTGAAGACACACAAACATAAAAAATAATAATTATTTATAGTTTTCAGAAATCAGTGCAGTACGCCGTGACATAGCATGAGCCGTATCATACCTTCTCATTGCAGCTGCTGCAGAGATGCTGTTGTGGATCCTGGTTATAGTTAGCATGTTAGCTATGGAGGCCACACCTCTACCTTCCTCTGAGAACTGTCATTTTAGAAAACACATTTTGAAATATTGATTTCATTTCATTTTTCCAATCAGCTCCTGTAATTTCAACAGACAGATAAAATATGTGCTTTATAACAAGCAGCATTGATGTTGTGTAAACAGAAGCAAAGGCAAGCAACGTTTAAACCCTAACCCCAACCCTGGACAATTCCCAGCTCTTCACACGATCACACTGAAGCCACTGGAGGAAACTGGTGTCCTGGGCTTTGTCAATGTAAGTGAGAGCTGTAGTGTTCTCTAATAATGCGGTTCTCAAAGGAATTGCCCACAGACTATGTTCGGTGGTGAAACACAGGGAAACAAACAAACGTAAAAGTGTTGCATCATAATATTTTGAAGTCGCAGTCTAACTGACATCCGGTTTCACAAGTATTGTACAATTTCAGTACAAGTAGAAAGTTTAAATATTTTAACTGCTGCGTGAGTAATACGTATAATACGTATAATACGTATAAGTAGTATGCAATGTAATTTGCATAAAATTAGCAGTGATGGAGTGTACTGTTATTCAACTCTTTAGCAATAAAAAAATGTTTTCAGATCAGGGGAGGTGAACATAAAAGTAGCCCAGGAAAAATATTTCCACTATGATGGTTTGGGATAATCTATAACTTATTACTGTGTAACTGACCCTGTGTGCTGGCAGGCCATCCAGGAGTAACTCGGCAGTCGGCATTTGTCGTGTTCCCAGCTTGTCCTTCAGTCTCTGAACCTCTATCCCTCTCAGTCTGCCGTCCTCATCTCGGCTCACCTCTGCATAAAAGAGGGACAAACCCTTGCTTCCCTGCGGGGCAGACAAAAGCACACACAGAGCAATGAAATCCATCTGAGTGCGCAGGGACGAATGGAAGAGGAGCGCCGGTGGACGACATCAGCAGTACCGGTGTGGTTGCTCCCATCCTGTCCTGCACTCTGGCCAGTGTGAGAGTCATGTCTGCATCTGTGGCAGACGTGAACCACTTGAAGCCATGCAGTTTGTATGAGCCGTCTGTTTGGGGAACAGCCACCGTCTCAGTGCCGCTGGCTGGGGACAATGACAGGCAACTCGTGAAGCCTAACAATAGTCACTGTAGTACAGAATTACAGAATCAAAACAACAGCACTTTAAACTTCCTCTACAGATAACTTTTGCAAGTACTCTCTGCTGTACTGCAGCCTTTAATATGTAGTATGAGGTTGATAGAGCTTCAAGCAGGTCAAATACTGACCGACATCAGATCCTCCCTGTCTCTCTGTCATCCACTGTCCAGACGTCCAGAAACGTTCAGGCTGACGAGTGGTCAAACGACTGAAGGCTTCTTCCACTGGCCGCGAGACACCTATGGACTTCACATACACAGCCAGACGATCACTCACTATGCTCACAAGACAGATAAAGGTTACTGGGATGAATCAAGTTAAAATGACAAAATGTGTTTACATACACTGCAACAATGCCATTATTCTATACACCACATTCCATGTTCTTAATTTACTGCGGATGACGGCACAGGGACGAGATGACGGACAATGTTTGTTTTGTTTCATAACGTACTATGCTAGTTTGACTTGTTTGAACACACCTGGATGACTTTGGCAGCTCCATCAGTCATGGCCAGAGGACAGGTATACAGACCAGACGAGGGAGAGAAAATGTACAACTTGCTCATCTGGTACACACGACTGGACAACAAGAACACATAAAACGCACCCTTTTAGAAACTCTCTGTTGAACTAAAGCATGACATGAGGTAAACTGAAAAAAAGCTCCAAACCTCCACTCCCCAAATGATCTCTCATATCCAATGGCGACCAGTCCCTCCTGTGCTGACAGGTCTTTCATGCGTTTCCAGGCCGGGGAGGTCACGATGTGGTCCACTCTGCGACCCCAGGGATCAAAGCGCACCAGCTGTGGTGGGGTGACCTCACACTCTCGACCCCACCCGTCCACTTCTTTAGCCACACGCTCTCCAAATGCAAACAAGTCTGAGAAAACCACCTAGGAACAATACATGAGATTATGAACAACACACGAGCCTTTATGCTGGGATAGAAAACTGACAGATTTTGCTTTAATTCTCTAAAATTAGCCACTTGACGTTGTGACTGCAAAACTAAGGGAAACAAAGGTATTTGTTACCATGCTTTACATATGCTAAAATCTGCTTTTACAGATGTATATCCAGTCATATATAGTATATGTATAGATATATAGTTAGTGTGACCCCTCTTCTCCTCCAAAACTACTAACTTGTCACCATTTCTCAGGCATTCCCATTATGTTCGGTCATGTCTGTTTTGTATGTTTTCAGCTGCAGCTGTACTCATTGCTCACCTCCTGGGGCAGGTGTCTGCTCAGGTACCCTCTGAGCAAAGCATCCTCCAGAAATGTGTTCTTCAACACTGGCCTTTCCTGAAAGAAAGAACCTATCCTAGCTCTGGTGAAGGGCAGGTTGCCCTCTGCCTCCCAGAAATGTTCCTCATCAGATCCTCTTGGTCCTGGCTCAGCTATGCTGGCTGATCTGATGTGGACGAGTGGCCGAGGAACACCACACCACAGCCTGCGACAGGATCTGGCTACGCGCCGGTTCAGGAGGGCTGAGCACGTCGACATGGCCGGAGACCTGCAGTCGGAAGAGTCAACACAGTGCTGTTAGATGGCGCATTCAGCTGATGGCAGTCAGTTAAAGGACAGCATAGATCTAGTTGGTCTGTGTTCACTTTATCAACAGAACTATTTTGGCACAACCAGTTATGTCTGTGTTTTCCCACTGCTGATACTTGATTGACTTGTTTCGCTGTGGCATTGTTTTGAAAAGCTTCCTCTCCCCACTATCCTTCCAGTTTTTAATAATCCGTTGGACAGTTCTTAACCCAATTTTAGTAGTTTCTACAATCTCCTTAGATGTTTTCTCTGCATGACGCATGCCAATGATTTTTTATCCCTTCTCAAACAGACCAACTTTCCCACGACCACAGGATGTGTCTTTTGACATGGTTGTTCAAGAAATGAGAAGCTACTCATTGCATCAGTTGGGGTTAAATAACTTGTTGCCAGCTGAAAGATAATCATCCATGAAGTAATAATCCACTAGGAAGCTCGTACCTATTTGGCTTGGCAGTGTATATTTGACATTTGAGTCAGTTATTTCCTCACAGGTATCACAATTATACTGCCTGGCCAAAAACAAAAGTCACACACTCTAATATTTCGTTGGACCGCCTTTAACTTTGACGACAGCGCGCATTCTCTGTGGCAGAGTCTTGTTTCGATGAGCTTCTGCAATACCACAAGATTTATGTCTATCCAGTGTTGCATTAATCTTTCACCAAGATCTTGTATCGATGATGGGAGAGTCTGACCACATCTCAAAGATTCTCAATGGGGTTAAGGTCTGGACTGGTGGCCAATCCATGTGTGAAAATGATGTCTCATGCTCCCTGGACCAGTCTTCCGACAGTTTGAGACCCATGAATCCTGGCATTGTCATCTTGGAATATGCCCGTATCATCAGGGAAATAAATCCATTGATGGAATAACCTGGTCATTCAGTATATTCAGGTAGTCAGCTGAACCTAGACCTGACCAACTGCAGCAACCCCAGATCATAGCACTGCCCCTACACAGTAGACACTAGGCATGATGGGTGTATCACTTCATCTGCCTCTCTTCTTACCCTGATGCGATGGTTTCCCACTATCCTTCAAGTTTTAAATAATGCGTTGGACAGTTCTTAACCCAATTTTAGTAGTTTCTGTAATCTCCTTAGATGTTTTCTCTGCTTGATGCATGCCAATGATTTGACGCTTCTCAAACAGACTAACTTTCCCAAGACCACAGGATGTGTCTTTTGACATGTTTGTTTAAGAAATGAGAAGCTACTCATTGCATCAGTTGGGGTTAAATAACTTGCCAGCTGAAAGATAATCATCCATGCAGTAATTATCCACTAGGAGGCTCGTATTTGGCTAGGCAGTGTATATTTCAAGTCAATCATTTCCTCACAGGTGTCACAATTATATTTTCTGTAACAGTATATTTTTCTGATTCATTTAAACCTAGCTACTGTAATATCTTAATGTTGCAGTTGCGTAGCTTACACATAAAGTAGCTACACAAGCTCACACAAACACTGGACGGAGACCACAGAAGTGGGTCAAAGTTCATTTGATTCCGTTTTCCTTTTTGTTCACCTTTTATCTGTAAATTTCAAATACCGTGTTTATTTTGACTAAATCATAGTCTAATGATTAATACTGGGAGAAAGCTGCCCTTTTAACCGTTCGCCAAGCATTGGTAATTCCTCGTATTGTAACTGTGCACCCCGAAAGTAAACACAACAAAGCTACGACGCAGTTTAACGAAGACGTATCCATCTGTATCCACTTTCACACTGAGTCAACTAATGCTGCGACTTTTAATTCTCCTTAAACAGTGAATTAAAGGTTTACATTGCGTGTTAGCAAGCTTACCAGTTAGCGTTGCAGTGTTTAAATGCACAGCTGCAAGCCTTCGCCTTCAAAATAAAAGTCGTTCTTTGTCAAACGCTGCGTTCACGTGCACATTGAACTTTCTCGTATCAAGGCTACTCATTATCTTTGTTACATATTGCACAATGAATACATAAAAATTTTTTAGCCACATCTGTGCAGTCTAATGCTATTACATACAACCGTTCTGCATCTTGCTTCCTGTTTTTTATTTACTTCAAACACCGACCTCACAACTAGTGATGGTGTTGTATGTGTTTCTGATATTAGGTCCCCTTCATGTATGTCAAGAGGAATGACAAAACTCTCAATAAATCACCAGATTTCGACAAAATAAAAATATAATTGACAATTCCATCAGAGTAAATTACAAGAAGTTTCTAAAAATGTCCTCCAAGTCTTTCACCTGTTTTCTGGAGAGTAATCATTTATCTGGTTTTGTTTTTATTGTGGATGATTGTTGATGAGGAGCCGTCCATCCATGGTGTAATTTGGTGCTTGGCAACACCGTCATGTGTAAATGGATAGTAGACTAGGACTGACCACACAATCTTCATGGCTGGCAGTGCTTATAGGGTTAACCCTAAGCTATTAGTGATTTGGACGTATGATGTCCCGTTCTCAAACATTAGAGGTCTGGCCATCAAGAATCCATGATTTACCTGTCCCAAGCCGCTATCCCACTGTGGCTGTTTCCACCCAAAAGCACCTGGAAGTTATAGTCTCAGCATTTTAAAGAAACAAAAAGGTTCCTTCAGACTACTGGTTGTCCTGCTTTGGATCAGTCTGAAGAACCGTGAAGATAAGACAAATTAGTCTGCCAACGTGATTTATTAAAAATATAAAAAAATAAGAAAATAAAGAAATGGTCAAAGCCACTGTTATTATGATCCTTCATATTTGTGTTGTCTTGTATATATTTTTTTCAAGTTTTACACAGCAGTTTCCCGGTCTAAATAAAAGCCAGGTCAAATGTCTAGCAGATTTTCATATGCACTTTTCCACTGATGTATTCTTACCCAAGCAGAGGTAATTTTTATTTGAACAAGTTTTTAAGATTTGACTTTTAACTACTGTGGTTGTTGCACTGAAAGTTAAATAAGACGACAAATTATAATTTCATGCAATAAATGTTAAAACAGATTGCCCACAAAATGAAGACTGTTTTGTCCACAAACCACATCCTCCAAACAACCTACTATCTTTCTTACACCCTTTCATCATAAACTGAACATTAACCTTCATGAAGGGAGATTTAGGGCAGACGTAATTTGTTGTCACTAGTGTACCTAATGAGCTGGCAAGTGAGTGTAAGATGTATTGCTCATTTAAACGATTAAAATGTTTGATTCTCTAAGCACCACAAACGAAATTCCATTCCCCTTTAATATTACTGGGCTGACAAAACTCTCAAGTGACCACAGACCCTGGGCAAACTAATGACACTAATATATAATGCCTTAGTTTTTAACTTTTACTCAAGACTCAATACAAAATGTACATTTCCCACAACCAATATTTTGTTATTTACTATTTACAGACATTTAAATAACGTGTCGCTGAACCTATTGTCATCAAGTAAAGTTTCATCAAAAATGCTGAAAAGCAAAAGTCAAACGACTGAAAGCATGCACCGTTTAATAAAACATTTTCATGACATGTTAAAACTGTTCAGAAATAAGGACACGCGTACTGAATGATTATGAACACAGTTTTGAATTTAACAAAGCTTTTTTCTCTCCCAAAAATGAACATAGCTTACATGCAGGGGATTTAAAGGAATATCCATTCTGATAAGAGCCAGTAACCGGTTCTTGTTTTAGGGTGTGACACATCACCTGACCGTAAGAGACAAACTTAGTCTGCAGACCAGGATGTAGGAAGATGATGGGCAACACTGATGTGATTTTAGTGTACAAAATAAAACTCGCCGTTTAGGTAATGGCTCCAAAACAGAGAACAGACCAAAGTCTTCAGTCACTTAGTGTGTGGAATCCCCCACCAGGACCAAAAGGAGCAACAAATGTCACAGCATTAGTTGACTATATAAAAAGGAGCATACGTTGTATTAAACCTACACAAATTATTCCAAAGCTTGATAAAGACAGGATGTCTTAAACATAGATTAACATATATAACCGTGAATATATAAAAAGGACTAAAAAGAAAACCACAGGCCAGGAGGCTAACCAACAA
>JASGAT010351117.1:0-12579 GCA_030220025.1 Chelon auratus | reverse complement strand
TACTAAATGTTTTTGTCTGAGTTGCAATAAGCAGTACAGGGAGAAGGTCATGTGTCAGGGGAGAGACCAGGCTGCAGCACTGACAGGCAGGGAGAAGCTTCAGACAGAGATACAGCAGAGTCATTCTATGTCAACTCAACCAGAGTTTGGCAGCTTTAGAGTTTAGATTTTGACTATGATAGTATATCATTTTTAAAGAGCTAAAGTCGGTTTCCTGGTGCTGTGCTGTTTGTGTTTGTGTGGTTCTTTAGCTGCTAAGGAGAGGTGCAACTGAATGCGAGAGGATGATAAATCACTCAATAGACCTCTAAACAATTTGTCCCCCCCACTTCTAAAATGATGGCTATGCCCTTGGAGTGGCAGGAATCTTCCACTCAGATTTATCTGTCAATCCCAGACCTAAGCAAAGCTTTAACTCATTTGAAAGCCTTACTCTTAGTCCTGCTCATGCAGACTGGTTATTACAAAAAACAATACTTTTTGTTGAGGTGTATCGCCCAGCTGCTTCTTATTCTCAATGCTAAATGTTTTATGTGATTTAGTGTTTAGAACAGATAAAGTAACTTTAGTAGATGACTTTAACATCCATCATGTATTTGATGTTGTCAGTGGCAGCCTTAGCACTTCATTCATGTCATTATCAGATTCAGTTGGATTTTCTCTGAATGTAAACAGATCAACTCATTGTTTCGATAACACATTAGATCTAGTCCTAACCTATGGCATACAAACTAAAGTTTGACAGCATTTACTCATAACCCTCTCTTGCCTGATCATTTCCTCATAACATTTGAATTCACTACAATAAATAATGGATTTCACAGAAATGGGAAAGACATTAGATCACAGTAGATGCTAATTTGATGATGCTGTAACTAAACAGCTCTGTTGAGCCATCTATTCCTTTAGCCCTCAGTACTTTGATACATGAGATGAAGCAATGTCCTGCATAAAAATCATGGTCTTCTTTGAAAGATGCAGACTTTTTCCTGTGCCACTGTGTGAAGAAAGTGTCTTCTAGAAACTGGCAGTATGTTTGGGAGTTAAGTTGGAGTCCATCTTCAACCTGAAAAGGTTCAACAAGCTCATCTTTATTAATTCCAGCCTATACAGTACCCCACCTCCACCTTGCTGGTATCTGAGTCAGAGTGGAGTTCTTTGCCCATTGCTGATCCAGCCAAGGGCTCGTCCATCTTGTCCACCAAGAGTCACTCTCATTTAATTTGCATCTTTTTCTCTCAACACATTTCTTGCGACCCTTTTGGCTATTTGCAACAAAACGTTAATGGTTCTGTAGTCACAACCTAATATCTTGGCAATTTCAAGAGTGCTGCATCCCTCTGAAAGATGTTTCATAGTTTTTAACTTTTCAGAGTCCGTTAGATCTCTTTTCTGGCCCATTTTGCCTGAGGAAAAGAAGCTGCCTAATAATTGTGCACACTTGATATATGGTGTTGATCTCTTAAGGCCATACCCTCCCTCATTACACAAATGCATATCACCCAGTATGCTTAAATCCAATAGGCACTCAAGTTTATTCAGCTTGGAGTTGGAAAGTATACATAAAAATTTTGACTTGCCTAATAATTGTGCGTGGAGTGTATATTTGGAATCCTTCTATCCAACTGATAATACAATATGTCTGTCCATACTTCTATCCTACCTGCCCTGGGACTGCAGATGGAGATAAGCTATTAGCTAAATCTGGTACACTGTATCTTCTCCCTTTTTAAGTGATTAACGCATTTTGTACATGGTCCCTGTAAGAAATAAACTAAAAATAATCTAAAAATAAACTAAATTGTATGACCATTTAAACAGGAATGGTTTGTTTGAAGAGTTTCAGTCAGGTTTTAGAGTTCATCATAGTAGAGAAATGGCTCTGGTTAAAGTTACCAATGATCTCCTTGTGGCTTCAGACAATGGCCTTGTCTCTATACTTGTCCTGTTATATCTTGCTGCATTTGGCACTATTGATCACAATATTCCACTACAGACACTTTAAAGTGTGATCAAGATTAAAGGAACTGCATTAGACTAGTTTGAATCCTACCTGATTTCAGTTCAAATTATTCAGAGTGCTTCAGCAAGAGCATTAACAGGAATTAGCAAGAGAGATCATATTAGTCCAATTTTAGCTTCTCTTCATTGGTCCCTTTTAAAATCTAAACTACAATTTAAAATCCTATTACTTACATAAAAGGCCCTTAAAGGCCTAGCTCCATCGTATCTCTAAAGACCTCATTGTACTATATCATCCCAATGATGCACTGAGCACCTCCTCTACTTTCTTCTCTCTCCTATCCTCTAATTTCTTTTCTCTGGCACCGAGCGTCTGTCCTCTAATTTCTTACATAAGTTCTTCTCTATTACTAACCATGCAATTCTGTGATACTACTGAATAACTGCTGTGTACCCCTGTTGAGTTGTGTGTTTCTGACCTGTGGAACTCCATTGTACATCTATTGACTGTTGTCGTGCTCTCATCAACCTGTCCAGTCTCCATGGCCTGGAGTTATCCACTCCTACCTGAATGAACAATTCTCCAACCTGCTCATGATACTGCTAATATTCTAGCAGCTAACTCACCTGTGATAGAACAACTGCTGTCACTACCAGCTTTATTTATATTCATTATCAGACTGTCCTGTAACATCATCAGTTCTCTCTTTTTCTGTCTCTACACAGCTGACCTTAGGCAGATGGGTCCCTCCATATGAGTTGGGTTCTACTCAACATTTCACTTGTGGTGAACACGTGGCAGGAATTTTTTGTTAAGGGTCGTGAGGTGTTTGTGGAATGCAATTTTAATAAAATGTAAGAGTAGGGCTGGGCGATATGGACCAAAAGTCATATCCTGATATCTTTAGGCTCAATATCAATATACGATATATATCTCGATATGCTTTGTCGGGTTGTGGATGAGTTGCGACAGGGGCTTCTGCAGCACGCAGTTTCACACACTCTTCGTACTACAGTTTGTGCTACTGTTTTAGGTGGTGAAAAATATTTGTTGCTTCCACCCCTGGCTGTAACTTGTTTATGGCACTCCCTACATATAACCAGGGGTCGCGTTAACCGAATATTTTCCATCACTGACCGGACTGACAGAAAAATCTGAAGGCCATCTGTCATTTTGACAGATTGCAATTCACACCCCTGACCACTTGGTGGTTCTTGGCTCTTGTCTCTAATTGCACATCACGGAACTTTTATCAGTGCACGATATCCTGGTACACCGATTACACTGATGCACACGTCAGAGCTCGGCTGACCATATGTCTATGTGGCTAACGGCTACCAAAATGGAGGAATCAGATGAAAGCACATTGCTGGGACTGATGAGTCTATGTGCAAATTGTGCAAAATAAAAGAGTTTGCATACCACCGAAGCAGTTCAACCCCATGGAGCCATCTAAGAGCTGTAAGCCCTATCAGTCCCGGACAAGACGTGTCGGCAGCCCAAACCTTTTTTTTTCCTGCCATTTAAAGTCAATACTGTAAATACTGAAAGAGTAAGTAAGTGTCTCCTGGCTTCTATTACAGATCAATATTTCAGAGATGGTGGCCCCACTCTGAATGAGCGTTTCTCAGTTCCACAAAAAGGTGGCTACTCCGAAGAAGATTTAGAGGAGCTGACATTGGACGAGAGGTTCAGTTCAAACCGGTAAGTCACATGCAGGTTAAAAGGTGTATGATTTCTTATTTTTGGTTATAAAAGTGCTGCTAAAATATGTAGCTGTAAGGTAAAAAAAAAGCTTTCTAAACCCCTCCTAAAATCTAAATTCTGTGCAGACTGAACTGAAATTGACATTGCAACACTTTTCTGCCTTTCCTCTCATTCAGAGGCTTCAGTTTAGATATGAACTCATTACTTGATGACAACGAACCCTTGTTTTCGAGACTGGCATCCATGCAGGTAAAAAACTAATGAATTTTTCATGAATTTTTATTGGAGTCTATTCATTTCATCAGCAGTGGTTATTATTGACTCTTAATTCATACTGATTATTTGATGATAGGGTTTGAGCCAGCAGCCAGTGCGAGGACCGGGGGACCTGAGGCATGATCTGGAGAGGAGACGACAGGAGAAACTGGAGGGGGTTAAAGTTACAATACCAGGGAACAGTACGTCACAGCGCCCCCTGGGTCTAGTCAGGTGAGGGTACACCAGCTTTTCTGCTGCATATTATACATCCACCCCTCAAATTAGAGAGTCCTCTTAATTTATTTTCTTGATCTGTTAAAAAAAAATAAAAAATCTGCTAAATTCAGCTTGAAAATGTAGCCCACTCGTAGCACTCTTCAAGATAAAATTGTAAAGCCTTTTCAAAATAAAAACATCTGTCAGTTGCTTCTGTTTCTAAAAAGAAGTGTGCAAATACATCCTATAAATAAAAGGGAGAAATGAAAGCGGCAACAAGCTCCCAGTAAATTGAACAAACTCACTTGCCAAAACATTACATTACAAGTAATATATAGTGCTGCTTAACAGTATTTGCCCCTTCTCAGATTTTTCTACATAAAACTGATTCAAAGCCTCAACAGATTTTCACACAAGTCCTGAATGAAGATGAAGAGAACCCGATCAGACAAATGAAACAGAAATATTTTGCAATTGTATTTGTTTATTCAGGAAAATTAGCCAATAATACATATCTGTGAGCTCCCTAACTAAAGTGCACCTCTAGTATTACAAGTTACTCAAGTTAGTTCATCTTTTTAGAAGTAGAAGGACCTGAAACAAGCAGTTCATGTGAGGAAACCTAATCAACTGCTCAGAACTGAAGTGGTTCTCTTCTGAGGAATGGGCTAAAATTCCTTCAAACCACTGTAGGCGACGGGTATCGGAACATTTAGTTGCTTCATTGCTGCGCAAGGGGGTCACCAGATATTGAAAACAAGGAGTTGACATGCAGTACTATTGCAACTCACTGTAACATTTACTGAATAAACAAATACACAAACCTCCTGAGTCTATAAACGTATTTGCTGGATGGTTGCTGGGTCTTTGGATAAAATGTGAAGAGTTTTTTTTATGTTTCATTGATCCTTGACTTTCGTTTTCTTCAGCGACAAGATCAATATGGCTCAGATGGACCATGAAGAATTCTGCTGGACAGAGGTGCAGAGCAGGAGACAAGAAGGCAAGATGGTGGGTGTTAAAGAGTAGGGTTACTGTAGAGGTTGGCCTGTTATCCATCTGACATTACAACTCAAATCTGTTTTCTTTAGGGACCAAGGAGAGGAGGTTCAAACAGATCAAACACAGGCTTCCAACGCAGAAACAACCGTTTTGGTAATCGACGACAAAACATCCACAGTAACCCTGCAGGTAGTTACACACAGTTGTGTACTAATACAGGGATAAAATATAGAACAGGTTTTCCAACATGGCATCCGGTTTAGCTAGAAACAGACTGGTTGCATTGTCTGTACGTCAGTGTATTGTTAAATAGCCGAGTAGATACACTGGAGTTTGCAGTTATTTTCTTTAATTTATGATAGCTTGTATTAATGGTGCAGGATATGGGACTTTTGTTTTTGAAGCTTATAAATTAATAATTTAATTTTCTATGTCCTTATATTCAATCATTTTTATATATATAGTTTTTTTTCTTGCTTTCATGCAGTTACTGACTTACTTCAATCAAGACCTAACATTGTTGATCATCCCGTGCTACAATACTTTTTAAAATAGCAAAGCTGGGTACAAACACAGTGGAAGAATTTGAATCATAGGGCTAGCAACAAGTCATAAATACATTGCTTTATGTGGAATATGTATGTATACTTAACAAAAACAAAACAGCCCTTTGCTCCAGCACTGCAATTATGAGCAGAGTAACTCAACAGAAAAGATCTGCCACTTTCCCAATGACAAAAAAAAAAATGAGAGATCAATGTCAATATTTGGACTATTCCAGTAAGTTTAGTGTGATTGTTGTTTGGTGGTCAGACACTGGGAGTCATATTTGTGTTTGAAACAAACACATAAAACCAGACCACAGAGATTTCCATTAATGTCATGCTCATTGCGCTGAAGCAACATTTACCAGATCAATAAGAGGTAAATCCTTTTTAAAATTTTATGTTAAAGATAGGTGTGCTAATCTCCAACCAGAGGTCTCAAGTCCTGACTTCCAATGTTACTGTTGCTCGGTTGGGCAAACGATAGCAGTGCTGGGGTCCATTCCCACAGATAAATGTTGAAAACGTGGGAACCTGGTTAACATTGCACTTGTAATTGTGATTCTTCAGTAACTTGAAAAATGAACAGTCGACAATTGTGAATATAGCAGAGGAAATAAACGTACATAAAAACTGATATTTCCAGTGTCCAGTTGCTAATGTTAGATGTTTGCCTGTTACCTCTACACTCTGTTATTACAGGTTTTCAAAGTTTTCGTCTCTGTCAATTTAATTTCGAGCCTCAGTTGGTTGGATTCATATGATCGTTTATTCTGCTCTGGCAGTATTACTCCAGCTGGCAGCAGCAGCACCAGCACCTCACGGTCTGTGACGTTACCTGGCAGCATCATGGTGGTTGCAGCAAAAGCTGGGAGAAAGCGGTAAAGTCCTGTATGGGACTTTTTTGAATATGATGAGGAGAAACAGACTGTGACAAAATATGTGGCTTGCTTCTCAAAGGGGAAAAACTCCACGAATCTCAAAGTCCATTTAAGAAGCTTGCACAATGTCAAGTACCAAAACAAGCTAGCCTCTGTGAGTCCGCCGCCCCCCAAAAGAGAAGGATTAAAGGAATAGTTCACCCAAAAAGAAAAAGTCAGTCATTATTAACGCACCCTTGTTTTTTAAACGTATCTTTTGTTGAATTTTATTATACAATACTCACTCTGACCTTTTTGAATCCTGCTCCTGGCAAATTACCCAAAGTATGAAAAAACTAATACTAAAACTAATAAAAACTAAACTAAAACTAAGCATTTTTGAAAATATAAAAACTAGCAAACCCACACTAAAAACTAATTAAACCTAACTGAATTGGACGGAATAAAGTCAAAACGAAATAAAATTAAACTAAAATGAAAAATCCAAATCTGTCATAACCTTGGTTAGTAAACCCAATAATGTTTTTCTGTGGGTGGGGCTTAGCTGGAGGCTAAACAGTCCACAGGAATAAGTTGGTTAACATGGACTAGCAGCTTCTTTCTGCTTGTTTTTGACAATGGTGGGACAATAGGCAATAGATTGGACCCGTGGAAGCTCTGACAGGATTACCTACTATGCAACTGTTGGACACTTGACAGAGAAACCAAGTGTATACCCTAAAGACAATATGAGGATATATAAATCCTTAGATGGATGTAACTATGTCCTGTATGATCTTGAACAAGACTATACTTACAAGGATTTGACAGATTGTGTTGTGCGAGCCGAGGTTCTGCCTAGCTAGTGGCAAGGCTGGAAAACAAATCTGCTTGGGTTACTGTGACCTGAACCAATGGCTATGTCTTGACAGCTAGCTGCACCAGTATGGCTGGATAAGTAACTTACAAATTGTATTTGTCAACCATAAAGTTAACTACATATGTGTTATATATGCAAAAGTCATATAGGCTAATGGATGTGTCAGTGGTGTTTAGCAAAATATGTAAATGAGGCATGCTATCAAGTATCAGCATTGCTCAGTATTCTAACGTTAGCTAGATCTTTTTGACTTTTTGAGAGTAGCAGCTGTATGCAATAAAATTTCAGTCTGGAACTACAGTCAAGCCTGAACTTATTCATAAGTTCAGGCAAATTTTGGCAAATTTTGACTTAAAGTTACTTTTATTCAACCAGCAAGTTTTTCTTGATTGGAAATGACACAGGCATCTCCCAGAAGATAATAAGATGATGTACAAAATTATTCATTGCCTTTGCAAACTGTCACAGTCTATGGAAAAATCCAAATCCAAAGTTCTATACAATTCCAAATAGTCCAAGCTGTCCCAAAGCATCCTAATTACCCTAATTCATTGGGAACAGCCATTTTAATCAACTCAACTGGTGAAAAACAGCAGCTCTCTGCAGTTGGTTTGTGGACAGTCATGGTTAAGACAAAGGAGCTCACTGAAGACCTGCGGCTGCGCATTGTGGCTGTCAGGAAAGAGCTATAAGGCCATTGAATGTTTTCAAGTTCCAGTGGCTACAGTGCAAAGAAAATACAAGATGTTCCGCACTGTGGAAAATCTCAGAGGACGTGGTCGGAAGCCAAAAGTGACATCTGTGTTGGCCAGGAGGATAGTGAGAGAGGTAAAAATAATCCCAAGGATCACCACCAAGGCCATCCTAGTGAGTCTGGGCTCTGCCGGTTGCAACGTCTCAAGGCAGACAATCCAACAGACTCTGCTGGGTTCCACCAACACAGACCAAGGAGGACGCCCCTTCTCCAGACAAAGCACACAAAACTTGACTTGAATCCACTTGAGAATCTGTGGAGGGAGCTAAAGATCAGGGTGATGGCAAGGAGACCCCTCAACCTCAAAGAGTTGGAGCTCATGGAGCTCAAGATGAATGGGCAAAAATACCAGTGGAGACATGCAAAAAGCTGGTCAGCAATTATAGGAAGCGTTTGATTGCCAATAAAGGGTTTTCTATTTATTATTGAGAATGGTATTAATAATTTTGAACATGCTGCTTTTTGTTCAAATGTAAATAAAAAAGCTGAGAAATCATTTTTTCCACAATGACGCCTCTTGTACATCGTCTTATTATATTCTGGGAGACGCCTGTGATAAAGAAAACACTTGCTGGTTGAATAAAAGTAACTTTAAATCAAAATATTCAGGGGTATGAATAATTTCGGGCTTGAGTGTATTAACTGTACTCCTCCGATTCTGGTACCCTACAACACAGCAAGATGACATTTTGATAACAGTAGCCGCTGTGACGTTACCGTGACGTAGGCCGTAAAAGGGTCTACAGGAATGGACCCCCACATTGCTATTGTTTGTCTAGCCCAACAACAGTAATATAGGCAGCTGGGACTTGATAAAGGGTAGGGGCCCTCTCTCTCTAAAGGTCAACAATGGGTCAAATAGGTTTACCAAAAGTGTAGGTGACCAATCAATAAAATAGTTTTGAGAAATTTACTATTTGGTGGCTTTCTGACCAATCAGAGGGCTCCTGTCTTTGTCAAGTCCCAGCTTCCTACTTTATTGTTGCTAGGTTTGAACAACAGCGGTAACAACCATGCTAATCACAGGCTTTGGAAATATTACTAGTCTTTTCACCAGTTTTTTTATGTGTATATTTCCTCCACTACACCCTGAACTTTATGTTTCTCACATTTTTGAAGAATCACAGTTTTAATGCTATATTTACAGGTTTTCAATGGTTTTCTGTGGGAAAAGACCCCCAAAGTCCCCCATCAGAAGACCAACAAAGGTCCATAAATGTTTATTCAACTTTAGTTGAGTAGTATTATTAGGTAAACGTTCACGCATACAACTGTGTTTTAAAGCTATTCAAACGTGTTATGTCCATAGGTCCTAGGCTCAAATTAACACACTTATATGTGTTAACCTCTATTTGTCCCTGTTGTGTAACAACCGCTCTTTGCCCTGGGGCAGTTTTCCGTTGACTGATCTGTTGCCACACTGATCTGTTACCATTTTTATTTAAGAGTCAGAGCTTGTCAAATCCCTTCATCTCCTCCTTTATTGTCCTTGTGTGTTTTTTTTTTTTTTTTTTGCTCTGATCCACCTGTGGATCGTGATCTGAATTCCTCTGACCTTGTCCGTCTTTCTCTTTCTGTCTCTCTCTGCTAATTATAGGTTCTAACTGGTAGTTCGACTGTGGAAACACATTCTATTTGGACGTTGCTGATTCGTTTGTGACCGACAACACGAGTTGTAAAAACCAGCCAATTAAAGGGAGTATTTAGTCCCCGTGTTGATTTTTTTTTTCTTTAGCACAGTGCTGACCTATCAAACTGTGAAGAAGGCAAGTTGATCCTTCACCTTGTGTCTCATCACAGTTTTCACTTTATTTAATTTTCATGTAGATGTTTTAAATGGATTGATAAAAATGTAATGTCAAGAGAAACTAATTGATAGTACATATATATTTTTTGCTGCCATCAGATCAGTAAACCATCCTATGACCTGGATTTAACTTCTTTTATGAATCATGATGTTGCTAATAAATACAGATATTCTGTAATTTTGGTTCCTGTCTGTCTTTTTTATTCATGACATTCGAGTGGACAATTGCTGCTGTTCACAAATTAAAACATGTTTTTAATTGTTTGTCTCGTTTTAATATTCATTCCTCAATCATAGTGAAAATTAGTGTGCAGTAACATTTATTCACCAATTTGTGTCATACAAATGATTTCATTACAGCTAAATGATCTGCAGTTTTTCAAAACAATTTTAATTGATCATGAACAGCACATTAATTGCCAACAAAAAGTTTTAAATTTAAAAGTATGATATTGTGGTGACCCACAATGAACAATGTGAGAGACATTCACCAAGAGACTGTACCTTTAAGGGAGTGGTGGTTTCAAGGTATGAGTTCCATGTTTGGTGGCAGTTTAAACTAGGGATGTGCGATATTTCATCGTTTACGATATATCGTCAAAAACATTCCCCACGGTAAAAATATGTCATCCCGCGATAAAAAAACAAATTCCCATAGATGACGTATATATGTGCGCGACACACTCGCAGCCTAACACGTATGGAATATTGACAAATTGACAACGGCAGAAACAGAGAATGTCTAATAAGGGGAGAACTTCTAAGTACAGACATTTTAAGGTGCAAAAAAAACAAACAACAAGATACAAAATACGAAGTATATACAAGTTACCATGCCATAAATGTTATGACTGTCCAAAATATCCATGGAGAATGTAAACAGACTGTATAAGTAAAGTGATTAAAGTGCAAATGTAAACAGTAAACAGTAGTTACAGGGAATATGTATTTACGAGTTATAGCCGAGGTAGAATGGGTAATAAATAAAAACAGCCAAAAACAACCAAGAGTCTCTGGTATGTGAGTATGGGGGTGGGGGCCAAGGCCAGGTTGACTGTACTATGGTTGTGTGTGAGCTGGAGAAGAGTCAGAGAGAGAGTGTGTGGGGAGGAGTTGAGGAGGAGGATGGCTTTGGGCACGAAGGTGGCTTTTCTCCTCTTTGGTGTTTGGTGATTTTTACTGCCAAGTTGAGTGTCTGTTGGTCATGAATATGTGTAAGAGTTCTTACACTCAGGCCAATGATCTTAGAGCAGTGCTCTGCAATCGGTTTCTGTTGTGGAGGCTGATGGAGTGGAACCAGCAGGTTATTGAGAAGGTGATGATGCTCTCAATAAAACTAATAAAAAGTCTGCAGAATGTCTTTGCTGACTCCAAAGGAGCTGAGTTTCCTCAGGAGGTAAAGACGTTGCTGGCACCTTCTGAGAGTCTCTTTGGTGTTGGAGGAGAATTTCAGCAGGTTGTCAAAGACAGTGCCCAGATATCTGAACTCCTCGACCAGCTCCACTGGCTTCCCATGGATGATGGTGCTGGCTGCTGTAGTCAGGTCCCTCTGCTTCTTGGAATAAGTCTCCACCATCTCCTTGGTTTTACTGACGTTCAGTTCCAGGCGCAAGCCGTCGCATCACTCTATGAACTTCTAAAGAGCTGGTCCGTGGTGATGTGAGGGTCCCGACAGCAGAGACCGGAAAACTGTGTCGTTGGTGTACTTGACCAGGTGGCAGTTGGGCTGTGTGGATCTGCAGTCATCGGTGTACAGGATGAAGAGCAGGAGTGATAGCACGCAGCCCTGGGGGAGTCAGTCGAGGTGAAACGGAGGTCTGAGAAGGTGTTGTTGACCAGTACTCTCTGGGACCTGTTGGTGAGAAAGTCCAGGATCCACAGAATGAACTGGTCGTCTAGGTGGAAGCGGGAGGAAAGTTTTGTGGCCAGAATGTGGGGCTGCAGGGTGTTGAATGCTGAGGAGAAATCAGCAAACAGTAGTCTGGCTGAAGAGTTGGGTGGGCTCCAGGTGTTTGTGGATACTGTCCATGATGAATGTCCTTGCATCATCAACGCCTTTGTCTGTGCGATATGTAAACTGGAATGGGTCAATCAGGGAGTCCGTTGCCCTGATGATGTGGTGTTTTACGAACCTCTCCATGGCTGATCACTAGGGAGGTGAAAGCTACGGGTCAAAGGTCACTCAGGGCTTTTGATTTACTTTTTTTGGAAATGGGGATGACAGTGGAGTGTTTCCAAAGATGAGGGACGATGCTGCTGTCCATGGAGCTCTGGAACAGGGTCTGGAACACGTCCCCTAGCTGCTGAACGCAGTGCCTTAGGACCCGGCCACTGATGTTGTCTGAGCCAGGTGAGCTGCTCTCTCTGGTTCCCCCGAGGGCTCTCACCACGTCATGTGAGTTGAAGGTGAATGCAGAGCCGCCAGGGTTGAGTGTTGTAGGAAATTCTACACTTGTCTTGTTAGGGCACCACCTCCTGTTATTGTAGGAAGAACACGGTTTAAATCAATTTATCAGTCTCAGTTAAATAATTTGCATATCTGAAGGAGTGAATCCTTTTCTACAATTTGTACCATTCATTCTCTGCC
>JASGAT010351116.1:22003-66652 GCA_030220025.1 Chelon auratus | reverse complement strand
ACACGATTTCTTTGCTGTTTTGTGGAGATGTAATCCTAAACTGAGAACTTGTTCGTATACGCATCCCCTAACCCACATTCTGACTAGAATTGAGTATGGCTACGTCAGGCTAGCAAGATGTGGCAAGTAGAGGCACAGACAGATGACCCTGCAGCCAATGTGGAACAGGCACAATAATCAACAGTACTCAGCCCACTAAGCCATTTGAATTGTGTTTAGTTATCCTGCCAAACAGTGTATTATTTCATGTAGATCCCTAAGGCAACATATGAATCACTGGGATGTTGTCCCACTGGCTGTGATCACACATTTGAGAATGTGGAAGTATAATTAAATTAATCTTTATTGCATTAAACTGTTAACAGTTGCAATTACAGCGGTGCTGAATAAAGGGACTCAAAAGACACCAAGTCACACCCAGCTTGAACGTGTTTGTTAGTTTTTGCTCAAATTCTGCAGTGACCCAGAAAGTTTTAAACGTGTAGACAAGGTACTCTCAGCAGGCTGATAAGAAATAAACAGTTCCAGGACGATGAGGTCAGGATCAATGTTCATTTCCTTCAAGAGTTGTTTCTAGAGGACATCTTTCTTAGCAGGCCTTTTTTTTTAAACAAACATTAAATACACTGAAGGGCTACTTTAATTTAATTTTAATTTGGTCTGGTCTAGGTGGGTGCATATCCAAGTAACAAAAACATGAATGCCAGGTCCAAAGGTTTCCCAGAAGAACATTATACAGTCATAATGTGTTCAATAATATTTGCAGCTCTTATCAGTGGTTTTATTGCTGATTCAATTCAAATGTATGTACGTATATAGCATCAATAACAATACAAATTGTCAATGCTTTACAACATCCAGTCTGAAACCCGGCCTGAAACCCCCAGAGCAAGCCTGAAGGCGACGGTGGCAAGGAAAAACTCCCTTTTAACAGGAAGAAACCTTGAGCAGAACCCAGCTCATATGGAGTGACCCATCTGCCTAAGGCCAGCCGGGTACAGACAGTGTATATGTAAGGCTGCAGGTTAACTGCTTAAGTCATCCATACTTTACTCAGTGTACATCCTGGTAAAAATCTAATGATTTCTCCTTGTGTTGTGATATGAACCCACAACTTTGGAATAACAATTAACTTCAGTTTAAATTCTCAAATTCAGCTGTCAGGACTGTTCCAAGATATTGAGCCAGTCAGTTCTCAGCATCAAACCAGAGTTTGTGGTCTCTTTCTCCTCTTTTCTCAAAGCAAAAACACACAGAGAAAGATAGAAGTCCACCTGTGCATGTGCATCATTAACATCATTATCTGTATCCCCAATGGAGGTTTTCAGGGTCAGTGGTCAGTCTGTATACCAGAGATAGAGTGCCTGATAAGGAGGAAACTACAAGCATAAACCTTCGTCTGTGGTTTCACCACAAACTAAATCAGAATATGCACTAAAAAGATGGAGTCAGAGCCAGACATAGTTTAGTTTCAGTTTTTATATAGTGAATTATCTGTCATTATGGACCTATGTCATCATGCTGCTATTTTTGCAAACTCCATGGCAACCACAGATAATAACTGTCATGATCAGATGACTTTTTGCACAGGTTTAACAGGGTTATGCAACCTGTCCACTGACTGAAAGCAACTCGACAGTCTGACAGTTTAGATACAGTTGTGCCCATACATTACTCTTTTGATGATGATCATTTAACATATTGAACTAAACGAAGAATGATAATCTGTCCTTGTTTTTCATGTTTAAATCCTAGAAACAGCATCAAACCTGGAGCTGTCATGAGTTTAACCTTGAAGAGAACTAGATTTGTTCAAGTACTGACACGATATAGGCAGTAGGTAAACCCTAAGACATGGAAAAAATATCAGGATGTCTTTTAAAGCTGAACATGATGGATTATTCATCACAGTTAAAGGTAATACTAAGGAAAGTAATACTTGGAACGTTAAATAACACAAACCCACAAACCCACATACGGCTGCTGAACCAAGATACATAACTCTTTTCTCAGAATTTCAGACAAAAAAAAAATGTATCTTCAAGTTTAAAAAATCTGCAGCCTGTTTTCATGAGCCATGTTGTGTTCAAGTGCTCCAAACTGGGAGCTTTTCTTCAGTCTAGTACAGACCATGTTAAATATTCCTGTTTAAAATAGAGGCGACCTGACAGGGTGTCTAATGTGTGCAACTATGACTGTGTAAGTAAAGTAAGTAAAGAGACAAATTATTTACAAGGCAGTTTGATTGATTGATTTGATTGATTGCAAATGTATAGTCCGTATAAGCAGAGGCACAGTATTTTTCAGTGTAACACTATTCCCAAGAGGGCAAAGATATTAATAAGTTTAACTGCATGCTGAAACACAATTGACATAATTGGATTAACCCCTTTTTCACCTAGAATCCTTAGATCACATTTATAGAAGGCATCTTTATTCTTCAGTTCATGACAGTTGAAGTGCCACAACAGTGAATATGAAAAATGTAGGTTGTCTATCTTTGTAATGCTGTGAGAGACACAGAAATAAATTACAGATCACAGTTCATCGTGGAGCATCTGGACCATATCTGGAGCACTAAGTATTAATGCATGAGTGGGTGCAGAAAATGTATGAAAAGTGAATTTCTTCACTTACATTTGCTCAGAGCATTAAAGTGACTGTCCATGATGAAGGACCACTGGTTTTCTGAAGACTAGAGCGTGACCTTCGACACTCTCAGGTGACAGCAACCTTACCAAAATGCTGTTTCAGCTTCTCGAGGACCATATATGTTAAGACTGTGTGAGGGATGAGGCGCACAGCTGCAGGAACAAGACCCTGGACACAAATCATATCATTATTTCAGCGGAGGTTCAAAACACCGCAACATATACAGCAGAAATTTATAAAGAGTCATGTTTTTGACCAAAAGAAGAGGTGTGTTATTAACAGTGAAGGTGACATCCACCTTGTAGAATGCCCTTGGGCCCAGCTTTGCTGTTTCCGTTAGACAGTGAAACACACTCTGCAAGGAGACAAACACACAAGAGACACAGCCAGCTGTGTAATTCTTCCCACAGCCCTTGAACAAAACATACATGCCAAGGTGATGAGAGAGAAACTCAGTGATTCCTCTATGATGCAACATTTCAAACACAGCAAAAAGAAAAATCCAAAAAACACTCACCTTATATTCCACCTTTGAGTTCATTAATCTTGTTTTAACAACATCAAGTGGTTGGCACAAGATTATGGCGCAGCCACCCTGTGCAAAAAAAAAAAAAAAAAAGATGAAAATTGAGCTTTTTGCAGAAAACGCTACAATGTTGTTGTTTTTTTGTTGTCGTTGTTTTTACACAGTGACAGATATGAGTCACTTACTGCAAACACACTGGACAGGAAGTGAGTACAGGTGTTGTCAGCCAGGTAACCAGTTGCCAGAACCAACTGTTTAGACTGGTCATAACAAGACAGCTGCAGAGACAAAACACACACATACTGTACTGCAAAGTAGTACTGTAAAGTGGCACAACAGACAAATACAAATGCTAAAAAATACAGAAACAACTTAGCTGTTAGTCAGGACTGAGTTATAGCTTTATCTGACTTTCTGACCTTTTTACTTCATTACAGTATAGCTTAAAGCTTAAAGGAAAAGAGCACCCATGGGGATCAGAGGGGAATTCTAGAACTACTATAGACATTTACATAACATGTTATCCCATGTCATATATAATAAACAAAGGTCATTTTAAGTATTCCAGCTAAAATGGATATGGGTTTATTGGGAAGATCATCCACTTCCTGTATTTTTGGTAATTTTGTGCCTTTTATGGTGGTGAATTCACAGGGGTCAAATAAGCAGCCAAAAAACACAGTAAATGTACTCAGTCAAACCATTCTCAATTTCACTGCTTCTATAGCTATTGGCTATTTGACTTTGGGTGGAGTAAGTCTTTACCTGTCCAACAGAGACCAATGCACCCCTGGCAGAAGCCATTGTAGCACCAGAGAACAGTTTCCTCATCCCCTCTAGAACAAATATATCACCTTTTAGATATCTAATAAACTGACAGATTTGTTCGATGGAACACGTGATAGGAACAAACTTCAACTTTAACCCAAAGAAGGCTATTATGAGTTTTACCTTCCTTCCAAACACGTAATAGTCCATCAAGCACATGTGCATAGCTGGGAGAAGAAAGACAGAAAATCTTACAATGTGGCTATTTGTATGAAAAGACTATAATTGTCTGTAATTATCAAACAGGACATATTCCAATTTTCGCATACTTTCTTCTGAGCTCTACCGGCAACTTGATGTCATTCTGCATTCTGCATAGATGAGATGAAAGATTTCAGTGACAGTTAACTGTCAGCATGAGCAACCTTGACAGTGATTATGCAACTCTAAATTCAGGGAAAATTGGCCCATCAAAGTGGAATGATAATCAGAAAACTAAATAGCTGCCCTCTACTTTGATTTGTCATACCCAAATTTAACTGTGATCTGAAATTTCACATTGTAGTGGAACTTAACAAGTACAAAGTTGTCTACATAAAATTACAAAACAGAGAAACAATGTTTTTTTGAGTAGCTTTTGTTGATTATTTACCCTAATGCTTATAAAACAACAACAGAAAATCCACAGCAAATACAGTGGTAGCAATAAAAGAGAAACGGCAGGATGTGACTCACACCTCATGAACAACTAAAACACACTAAATGCTACATTAATAACATGAATAATTAGTTAAATATTATGGTATATGAACATTTTTAAAAGCACACAAACAAATCTTTGTTGCCCATAAAGTTGGAATAAAATCTATTGTTACCTCTTCTCACAAAATGAATGTGACATTGTGATTTATTCTTGATAAAGTGCATACCTTCTCAGAGCTTTAGTGATCAGTCTCAGTGATCAAAAGAAGAATGTGTCTGAAAACAAAATTATAAATGAGTCTATCTGCTGAACTCACCGCACATTCACCAGGTCAGCTGGGGTCCCAATGAAACCACCTGTAAACCCTGTTGAAAAAAAAAAAACATAACATNAAAAAAAAAAAAACATAACATAATAATAATAAAAAAATAGGACCAAAATACAAACGACTTTCAAATTGTATAGAACAACATACCTCCAAAGGCACCCAGCAGGATTTTTTGGTAGAAGGGCAAGAGACCTTTGTTTTTTCTATTTATCTCGTCTCTGACGGTTTCATAAATGGCAAAACGGGACAAAGAATATGTCATCTGAGGTAAAGGAAAAACATAGTGATTATATCAGAAAGGGCAGCATGTACAGTGAGTAACTTTTTTTTTATTGTATGTGTCGTTTTGCACCTGCCGGCAGAGAGAAGCACTGAGGCCATTGTAGAGAGCCAGGTAACCTTCTCTCCTGACCACATTAACAGTCATCCCGATCATTCCCGCCCTCACTTCCTGCTGCGTTTGTAAGTGCACCTGGAAATGACCAGTAAAGAGTCACCCGCTACCTGCACATCTGCAGAGTGTCAGGAAAGTCTGTTTTTGCCTTGAATCAAGGAAATTGCAATCCAATGTGAGTCTAAATTAAGGGGAGATTCAGAGTGTTAATGCCTACTCTAAATATCACAGCAAGCATTCAGTCTGTTTACTGAATTAAAGAAAATCAATTCAACAACTCAGCAGTAGCTGCAGGAAACACATTACTGAACCAATGAACTGTGCTGAAGATGTTTCTATCATTTTATGCCCTTTAAAGCAGTCAAACAAGCCATAATCAAGGTAATGTAAGCATGCCATTGCCTATTGACTGGGAAACATATTGAAATGCTGGTAAACTGGGTATAATCATTGGCACGGCAAGCTTTTACAAACTTTACTATCATCATAAAAAGAAAATAATAAACACTGAAACATTTTCCATACTGCAATCCTAAGGCATGTGCAAAAAACACAGCAGACAGATCAACGAGGCCCACCAGGGATCAGTCATTTGTTAATGAAAAGAAGTTTTACAGTAGTAACTGATTAAAAATCATTTCTGCGCTTTATCTTTTACCTTGATCAAATCTAGTGGGTGTGTAAAGCAGGCGGCCACGGTAGAGGAGAGTCCACCAAAATACCAACGAGAAACAAGATTTTCCTGCATGCTGTCGGCAAGACTAGCTCACAGAGAAAAAGGCAAAGCGCTGGCTCCTCAAAGGTTGCTGGGAAGACTTCTGATGGCGTTCTTTTTATCCTTTTCTCTCACAGCTCCTGGTGATGGGTGGCTGCAAGTGATATTAAAAGAAATCATTTATGGTTCTTATTAAGAGCTGGACAGCTTGGAAAACCATGTGGCTGAGCATGTCCTAACAAGCAAATACAGTGCCTTACTCCATGCTTCTGTGCCAAGGAAGGGGTGCAGCTGGTTTGTGGGAGGATGTGTACGTGACTAATATAAAAATAGTAAGACAGCTTGACCCCGGCCAGTTTTGTGACTGTAGTATACCAGCATCTCATTAATTTAGAAGTAAAGGTCAAATAGTTCAACCAAATAATTAGAAAGGACAGACTGCTGTCTTTCAGACTCAGGGTCACACACAGGGTCACAGGGTCAACATTCTTAACATGATGTTAAAAATGTACTGCTGGTGAAGGCTCGTATTAATAAAGTTTCTAAAGCAAGACAATCTTTCTTGGTTGTTAAGCCTGACATGATTTTAAATGAGTAGTGCAGCAGTGGTATGAATGGGCAGCCTGGCACTGCAGTGTGTGTGCTGACACAGAAGCAGAATGAGAGGGAGGGGTCTCATGGCTGACGACAGAAACAGTAACCAGATACCCTTCTCACAGCAAAGGCAGGACATGAGCAAACAGTTTTTTTTGTTTGTTTTTTTTAATCTAAAGCAGTTTGATACAACAGCCCTTGTAATAAATCCTCCCTCCATGAAGGTTATGAGTTTTTGTTGGGCCCACTTCCTAGAGGTGTTGAATTTATGTTCATTTTGCAGGATGTGGTCTGTGGCGCTGTTGAGTGAATTTAATTATACGGAGAGAAGTGTTTCTGACATTTGACCTATCCTCTCTGAATTTAATGGGGTTGACAAAATAACAGAAACACTTGACAATATAACAATTCAACATCGTCATAAATCAAAGACTACAAAATTCATAAAGATGAATCAACATAGGTCCACCTTCATTATTTCTTGCTGTTGTTATTATTATTATTTATTTATTTTTCTAGATTTACCTTAACTGACCTCTGAGTGCAGAAAACTCCACTAAGTTTCCTTTCTGTAGGGAAACTGGATGATGAGTATTTTTGGGATACGTGCTCTCCTTGTAGATTTATAGCTGCGTTCCTTGGCTCTTACTTGTGATTCATCTTTACACATTATCCATTATCAGTCTTCATTTGCCCTCATCTCGTTTCTGCCCTATGTTTGTTCTTGCAAAGTTACCCAGCTGTCACAATATACTGCTGTCACAGCGTGTAAAGCCATGGTATTCATTTTAGACTTAAATATCCCATCTAGTTGCTTTAGTATTGTGGCATTCTGCCCGTCTACCCCTTTCTGTCAGAGCATACTGAAAAATTTAAGAAGAATAAACTAGGGCTGCCAAATTTTACTTAACACAAATTCTGTTAAATTTTTAACGTGCAGTTAACACTCGCCTGTTTATATGAGCTTATATTCAGACCAAATTGTACTGGAAGTGATCAAAGCAGCAGTAAGTCTGTGGAAAGCAAGCGGATTCTGAAGTGCAGCTGTAGTAAATAATTTGAACCTGCAGGGGGAGTATTACGCCCTGTAGCCAAAGTCAAAACTGGCAATAAATACATAAATAAATAAAAGAAGCAGAAGAAAAAAGAAAGCAGAACCAAAAGATCAGAAATGAATAAAGAAAAGGGTCTTTTGAATGGCAGCTTCATATCCCTGTTAGATGCTAATCTCGACGATCGGTTTGTATTTACTGTGCCATGTGTACCGAGTTGTGAACTGAGCAGGGAGTCTTCTGAGAAGCTGAGGTTTTTAAGTGAAATACTAACTTATAAAATATCCCTTCAACATACAGTTAAAACATTTAAAATGTTTATTTTGGGTCAACTATGAGAATCATGCGATTAATCACGATTAACTATTTTAACCATTTTACAGCCCTTTAATAAACACTCTTTAAAGGGGTCAGTCAGTGTTTTTCTAGCCCAAATATCCACTATAAAAATGGCTTATATAATTTCATGTGATCACATTTCCCTATTCAGAAGTGTCAGCTTTAATGCACCGCCTTTACTTTACTCTTCTGATTGTTAATGTCCACACTCCACCTGGTGTTCAAGTTTATAAAGCACATCCCACATCAGTTCGTGTTCTCCTTTATGTTTGTTATGGTTTCTTTTTTTCCATTATTTTTAACTTGCAATTTTCATTTTAAAATCATTTCAGCTTTTTATTTATGTTCTTGGAACTTTAATTTGCATTTTTATGCTACTTGATCTTTGGTTTGCATTTATTTTCAAATATGGACTAGTTAATGTAAATTTACTTTTTAAGTGGACAGTCCTTATGTTATCCAAAGTCCAAATCTGTCACCATTTAGCCTCAGTGCCCCATCACTTTGAATGTTGACTTGTTGTTTTTTTGCAAACCTCTTTGCACATGTGCTACTGATGAAAACTTAATGTAACCTATATAGTTTATGACCAAGCATTTTATCTTAATATCTAAACCACATTTTTTTAAAAAATACAACCAATCGTAAATGTGTAAAATGTCCAACAGGAGAGTGAATCTGTCTGAACCCTCCTACAGTCAAGAAAATATCAGTAAAATATTATAAATTCTGTATTGGGTATATCCTCAATAGACAACATTTTGACATCAGAGGTGTAAAAAATAAATGACAGCCGATTACTGAATCATGTCCGTTTCTGTACATGCTGCTTTAAAGCTCATGGTAACACTTTATCAGAAAGGAACTATTAATAATAACACCTGTAGTTTATTTTTCAGAGAATGGTCTAAATATGCTTTAGAGCTCAATATGCAACATTCATCGTGTTCTCAGAAATATTAATTGAATTTGCATTGGAGTTTAGGGTGTATTATGAAAGCCGTTGACTTTACATTCAATTTTGAAATTGCTTTTCTCTTTTCTAAAACAAGTAACTTATTTCCACTCTGAACATTAATAAACAATTACAATAACACATTTGCATGTTTACACAGTGTGGTTCATTCAACCACCGTCTCCCAGAGTCACTATGACCTCTAGTGGTCAGCAGTACTAAAGCAACATATCATATACTGGGATATAATAACCACTTCTTCCTTAACAGTTACAGTAATGAGTTTGTCAGTCCAAGTACTGCATGATATCTTCAAATCAACACAGTGCATACACACACTGAATATTTCTAGCACATTCTTATCAGGAACAATAAAAACACATCGGGGAAAATGTGGATATTTCAATTTTAATCACATTATTAACAACTTAATAAGGACTCAGCCCTGCCATCATCTGAACTAGATACAGTATCTGGTGTTCTCAACATAGATAATCTGTATCAGCTTGGTAATCATGTCCTACAGCACACACTTTCCTTCAGTGAAAAGTTTAACATACACACTGAATTAAACAACTGTACCTGGCACCCAGGCCAGTGCTTCTGTAGCTTGTTTGCTACGTAAGTATCAGACATACATATAAACAGAAAGATGGACAAGCAAACAGCGGGGCGGCCATTTGTACAGGCTGTGGGCCTGGAAAGTTCAGTCTGAGATGTACCGCCTCACCTGATGCCGATAGGAGACAGTAATAATGTCAGAAGGCATTTCTTTTGTTTTCTCTTGTCCTGGGCCCTCCTCCTTGTCATGTAAAAAAAAAAAAGGAAATAATATAAAGAAGGACGAAGTGCAAGAGCAGCAAAATGGAGGAGAACAGGTGGGGGCATGTGGGTATGCATTTATTCCAACACCACGGTGCCACCTGCTGCCTCCAGAGCTGCTTTAAGTTTCTCTGCCTCTTCTTTGGATACGTTGGCCCGTATTTCCTGTGGAAGAGACTCCACTAGTTTCTTCGCCTGGTTTAAGGAAGACAGGGAAAAAAACAAAACAAGCTTTAATGAGGCTACCAGATCTGTGCAATCAGCAGGTATACTGTCAGCAACACTGGTCAAAGCAAATCATGAAATTGCATTAAAGGGAACAAGAACAACTTTAGTGAGTCCACTCAAGTTCAAATCATTTTCAGATACTTTACTAATGCTTTTTAAGGATAGTTTCTCTCCTTTTAGGTAGTTAATATAATGTATTTATAATGTACAATGTAAGTTTGATTTTAGTTAGTTATTTGACTAACTACAGAAACAGAATATGACCTCATGCCTACCACTTTTCATGCAAACCCTTCTGTAAAGCAGTCCCGTAGGAAAAAATAAATAAGTACAGTGTATAATCCAACGTTTCTTTGTAACTGGTGGAAGTGGAGCGCAGACACGGGACAAACACCAACTGATCAGACAACATTAGACGAACAGCATGCACCCTGTAATAGGACCTACAGTGTCATAAAGACGTTGCCAGTGATCAAAAGCTCAACAGGATACCTTTAATTAAATGGCTCTCTACTGATGACACTTACCTGCACTAGATTCAAGCCTTGGATGCAGTTCTTGACTTCTTTTATAACTTTGACTTTTTCTGCTGCCTTTATTTCTGTCAATTTTACTGTGAAATGAGTCTTCTCCTTCTTAACTGGTGCCTCCTCCTCCTCTGCAGCCTGGTTTCAAAAGGAACAGATAAAAACTAATTTAATAGAGCACACAGATCCATGTTTGCTGCAATAACAACTAGCCGGTACTCATGAAAGAGGCCTTAATTCAACCTTGATATTAATAAAATAAGACAATTGTACAAGTTGCTATGATCAAATAGGCGTTGTAGAAGACCTAACATGGAGATGCACTGTCCTCAAGATGTCCTTTGAAAAGTGAATAATAATTTGTACCTGAGCTGCAGGTACAGCTGATGCAGCCATTGCCCCCATCGGCATCATTCCAACATCCTGAATGTTTAGAGTTTTCTGTGATCGACAAAAAATAAGATTATCGCTCAGCATAACAACCCAGATTTGAGTATTCTGTGGTACAGACCGACTTTTCGCACAAACCTTGAGGAGCTCGTTGAGGTCCGACACCTCTAACAAGGTGAGGCTGGCTATGTCACTGACAAGCTGTTGGATTTTGGGGGAGTACTGTTTAGGTGCTCCGTCTAGTGGGGGGGTTGCAATGGCATCTGAATGGGTGGCTGGGCTGGTTTTCAGAAGTCTGAGAGCGCACAAGGACGGTGTCTGCAGCGGTTGCCTGGGAAATGAAAAATGGATTAGATAAACGACTTTTGCCTGGTTATCAGCAGAAAACATGACACAATACACCAGAAGACATTCACCAGTTCATTCGAGCGTCTAATATTTTTGGTCAGAGTTGACTTTGTCTAGTAATCTTCAAAACAGTTCTCGCAAGTCAGGTAAGATATCTACAGTGCAAATCTGGTGCTTCACATTTGGTGATTTGGGATTTTTGGTGATTTAATCCTAGTCTAGCATCAGTACACCAAACAATCGATCACTTCATCAAGGCCGTTAGTATCATATTGAGTGCCATATTCGTTGAAGTCGCCCATTAAGGTACTATAACAACAACAACGTCTGGAAAAATTAAACCAAGTGTGTACGTTGTCTTAAACTGCCAGCCATCTACAGCAGTGACCCCTCCAGCTTAGCATTAGCTTTACACCCGGATGGGAGTCACTGCTCTGGGCTTAAAAGTCTCTATAAGAAAGCAAGCATTACTGCCACATCTGAGGGGTTCAGCAGCAGGTCTCTCCCCGAAACACTTGCTGGCTGTGCACCTGCGCAGAAACATGCAGCTAAATAGTAAAACACATTTACATTTTACTATAAAGTGACCTTTGCCGTCAGGCGAAAAGTTGCTTAATGAATGAAAGCGCAGACCTGCTGCAGCATTAGTATTTGACAACCAAACCCAAATGCGAGGCCAAATTGATTAAGTCAGACTGCAACGATTCCTGGGTCATGATGTTGAAGCTTTTGAGGGTATATTCACCACCGGCTAAACCGGCCAAGCTAGCGTTAGCTAACTCATACACCACACAGCCGTAAAACGAGAAACTCATTTCTAACTGCAAATAAACCACATCCTCTGTGTCTTCATGGGCTAAAGATACAACATGCTGTCCGCAATAAGAATAACCGACAGCCGTCGCGAGCTGTCTGCCCTTGGGGAGCCAGTCTTCCAGACGCAGATGCAGAGTGGCCGGTGTTACATGACTAACTGTTGCCCGTTACGTACCGGGGTGTGCTGGCTGCAGCCCGCAGCGCGGTCCGGAGGCAGTGCCTGGTGCAGTACATGCTAACGTTCACTGGAGCCGTTTATCCCGGGGTCCCTCTAAAAAAACAAGCCAGGTTTGTCACAGCCAAGTCTCCTTCCAAGTACCCCTGCCTCAAAAGCACATGGCGTCCTCTCTACTTCTGACCTACCCACAAACCATTGCGTGAAACGTTAGAAAACCAACGGGGAGCCGTGAAGGACAAAAATGAACGAACGGTTACGTAGCTGCACCGAACGAAAGAAAAATGTGAATCCAAGAAACTCAGTATTAGTATTTTTGACATTTTATGCGTTTTGTAGATGAGAAAGAAAGTTATAATATGACTTTTATTTGTATAATTATTATTTATTTTGCAAATTAAAATCAGTCATATTTTCATTCAAATGATCAAATGTCTTTAAGAAACAAGATATTTGCCCACAAAATAAATCATAGAAACTCAGTAACTCTTCATAGTTGCTTCTAGCATTGTTACATTACTGAATAACGTGCAATATAATACCACACATGTGATCATGATTGCCATTCCTGTGATTAGAGGCAGACGCACATTTATTATGAGAATTGATTTCTCTGCTTGTGTGTGTCCTGTCCATACTGTCCTGACACTGGGCGCTGGGGAGGAGCACAGAGGGAATCCTCTTAACCAGGTAATCTGTGCACCCATCTGCTACAGTCGTCCACCACACCTATTCTCTACCAACATGCCATTTTGTCCACCAGTCATCACAAGCGAAGGTAAGATGAATCGGCTTGGAGACAAAATCAGTGCATACTCGTAGGTCAGTGATTCTAAATGATAGGGTGACATGGCTTTACTTATCTTTCTCCCAGGCCATGCTGCTGTCTCCTCAGGCAGAGAGGAACTGGGAGGATCTTTGCTCAGCCCTTGAAGATGTTCTGGAGGAGCAGTCACACAGGCAGTTGTTTGCCTTAGAGCTGGGCTCTGGAACTGGGCAGCATGTCATACGGTTCGCACAAAAGATGCCCTTCGTCACCTGGCAGCCATCAGACATCAAGGAGGAGTCTAGGGAAAGGTTTGTGTCTTAGAAATGATTGCCTATAGGAATACCTCCTGCTATGTGCATCAGACACACACACAGTGAACCAATGTAGTCATCTGTGTGACAGGAAGTGTTTATTATTAATTTTCCAGCTAATACATTGATGCATGGATAACATTTAGGCTAGTGATTTATTAGAATCCATGTGAGATTATGACCATACTCCTTGTTTACAGTATCAAGGCATATATTGCTGCAACTCATGCAAAGACTGTGCTGCCACCTGTCCACCTGGACGCTAACGAACCATGGGAGAAATGGGCTGGTCTTTCTCACAGCTCTTGTGATGTTATTGTTGCCATTAATGTACTACAATACAGCTCCTTCAAAACAGCACAGGTAGGCTAGGTAATCTGAAAACATAACCTCACTGAGCATATTGAATTAATTCACTTGAGTAACTGAGACACTGGTTTATTTATAAGTGGCCATGTGGCACAGATTTTCTACATGCATTTTTTGTTGTGTATGATTTCTCAAGGGTGTTTTCAGTGGAGCAGGTCAGATCCTCAAGCAAAATGGCCTTTTGATAACATATGGGGTAAGTACTGATGGTAATTTACGGTTTGTTTTGTACTCAATCATGGCACAATCTAAGTGTCAATAACAAAATATGTTACGCTTTTTACAATCTATTTATTTATTATTTTTCTCAGGTTTATGCTGTTAACGGAATTATTACACCAAGTTGCAATGAAGTCCTGGATGCAGAGCTCCGAAAAATGTGAGTGGAAATCAACCGTTTCTATATATTACCCATAACATAAATTTATTGCACTGTTCTATTCTTTCAAATATTTGCCATGCAATGATATAGTGAAGGATTATAAAAACTTCTTACAACATCAGCAAACCTAATTGCTACATGGCAACATGGCTTTTGTGGTTCAGCTGGGGAGGAGGGATGTATATAAACTGTGTAATGTTCCATTCTGTTACACAGGAATCCAGAGTGGGGTCTTCCAGACATTGATGTGCTCAGACAGCTGGCCTATGGAAATGGGATACGCATGGAGCGTATAGTGAGTAGCATGCTGTGGATTAACATACTGACAATAACCTACCACCAACCACACTGTTTTTTTTTTTGTTTTTTTACCTGTAATGTTTCATTTTCAGATTGAGATGGAGGAATACTACAAATGCCTAATCTTCAGGAAACTTTAAAGAAGCTAAACTACACTACAAAGATTAACTGTTTTTTGTATAAGTTACTTGTAATCTTCAGTGTTTTTGCTGATGTAGTTGACCCCTATTTACTGGGCTGTGGACCAGCTCTAGACCGCAAAGCTATATGACTGATAAAATACAACAAATAAATAATAATAATGATGAAAAACTTTGAAGAATGAGGTTATTTCTGCAGAAGTTACAGTGCATCCAGAAAGTATTCACAGCGCTCAACTTTTTTCCACATTTTGTTTCGTTACAGCCTTATTTCCAAAACGGATCAAACTTTTCCTTTCCCCAGATTTGTGCCTCAAGACAATCCTGTCTAGGAGGTCCAGGAAAAAGTCCCACCCCCTCTATGGTACTATAACAGCCCTGGGCAGCAGCTGACTGTTTCACTAGCACTGTATGAAGGAGCCTTAGTGCAGATTCCTTCCTGCTGCGAGGCTGGAAAACCAAGCCTGCTCTTAGTAAACCACATTTGTACTACTATAGCTACTATTGTATTTAATTTGCTATTTTTGTATTTATTTAAGTTTACATTTTCATTTTCTTGTGTGCAATGTGCTTAAACTATATGCTGCTACAGCCAATTTCGCCAAAGTGGGATAAATGAAAGGATTATTTCAGCTTATCTTAAAGAGTATCTCTACAAAGTTCCCGTAACGATTGCAGATAAATGCTAAATTGTGGAATTGTGGAATCTAGATATAAGCAAAATGCTTTGGCTGTCACTGTCAAGTCATAACCTGTTGATGGGCCTGTCTAGTTGCAGGAAACCCTGCTCAACGCTCCCACTGATTCAGTGAAATTGGGGAGTTGTTTTTATGTGCACGCAAGGAAAAATATAGGGTGGTTAAAATCTTAACGTTACAGGCAGCAAAAATATAAAGTGGTCTGCGTTACCACTGGTGTAATATTATGGCCTAAAAGATCCTTTAGGCCACTCTGATTTATAAAGAAATCTGTAGTAGTGTGACAACACTTTTCAAACCCTTATGTACTGTATCTTATGAAATACAAAGCTGAAGTGGACAGTAAGAACCAGATATTTATTAAATATAATTTTAAAATGACCTTAAAGTCAGACAGATCAGTATGATGGACAAGGTCACAGACGGCAACTGAAGGGTTACAGAAATCACTGATTGGGCGTGTGATGTGTACATGCAGCACATCATGTTCGCTCTGCAAGCATCCTACATCTCTGAATGGTCGAGTATACTTTGGAAAGAATGCCTACCTGTTCTTGCAGTTATATTGTACAGGTGGGCATTGTGTATGTAGCTAAATTTGGAAGCGTCAGTAAAAACCAAATGGATGAAAATTTGAGGGTCTGGAAGCAATTTTGAGTTAATTACAGGTTAAGGTCAAATGCTTCTTTCAGTCTTATGATGGTAATTAAGGTCTAGCAAAAGGAGTCATTTACTTGCTTTTAATGTGTATATTTTATGGTAAAAATCAGTCAATTCAATTATTTGCTCCATGACGGCTTATTAGGTAGGATTAAACAACCATCTAGCTAATTTCTAACACGCTTCCCACAATGAACAATCCCTGCAATGTGTTTTCTTATCAGGAACTACATCAAGACACTCAATAGTCCAAGCAGTGCACAACAAATAAACGTCAAACCAAGATGCGCCTTTGTTTTTTTTGGGATATGGGTGATCTGAAAACTAAAATTGGAATGTTAAGCTGTTAACCTGATGAAGATGTGAATTAGTGCCATTAATTCCAAGCCTTTGACTGAGCCGTCAGTCCGTAAGCGTTACTGTTATTCAGTACTACCTCTTAAACTGTTTCCCAATCACTGCCCAAACTGCAATAATTCAATTCCATTCCAGAAAATAACAGAAATTGTACATGCAAATTTTGTTTTAGAAAAATATGAGACAAAAGATGGTTGCTTCTTTTTTAAATCTCCTAAGTTATTATATTTACTTATTCATTTTCACTTTAATACCACTTACTATTTCTGCGCTTCAGTTATTGATTTGATAAGGAAATACTACATACATATCAGCTGGGAAAAAAAAGGGGGACAAGGTGGGGAAGGGTCTGGGTTTTCGTGCCCTCAATTGCAGCTTTACCCTCAATTCCCATATGTCAGTGGGAGAGGGAGCAAAGGAGAGCAACAGTTCTGCAACATCATCACAATATGTCACGTTGCCACAACATCACAGCAAGGTGGAAGATGGGAAGTTTGTGTGTGTGTGTGTTTCCAGAGGGTATCTTCAAAGTCCAGAGAAGGAGGGGAGAGACCAGTGACCAGGAGAGAAGGTGTAGTGTGTCAGATCCTGCAGCATGGGAGCTCTCAGTCGAAGGAGATGAGCTGTGCCTCTGTGCTGCCGGGCACACACTGAGGTGCTTGCTGCTGTTGCTGCTGTTGCTGCTGCTGTTGCGGTCCACCAGGGGGAGCCACCTAGCAAGAAGGGAATGCACAAGTAAAAAGATTAGAGAAGAACCCGACTGCAATAGATGAGAGAGGTGACAATAAAAACACCCATGATCCAAGTCCATGTATCATTCTGGGATACAGCTTATCTAATTTACCACAGTATGGTGGAAGGTATTATGACTGCTGGTATATAATACACTACTGACCTGCTGGTACATGGGCTGCTGGCCTGGCATGTAGGCCTGTTGGGGGGGCATATTGGGGTCCTGTCCTGGCAGTGCAGAAATCATATTCTGCATGTTGTATGGCTGGTAACTCATGTAAGCCATACCGTTGGTGGGAGCTGCCTGCGACATTGGGGGCATACTCTGTGCCTGGGAGACCACATTCTACACAGAACATTCAGAAAAGTTAGTGATAACGTATCTTCAAATATTTTGGCTTATGTAGTTAGCAGAGAAATTAAGCGGAATGTCATTCGCACCGGATAGGCCTGTGTGGCTGTGGGCTGATAGTTGGAGTAAGGCGGACTAGTAGTTGGTGGAGCCTGGCAAGGAGGAGCCGGTTGCCCATTGGTGCCTCCGGCCTGGTACATGTACGCATTAACCATGTTGGGATCTGGCAAAACAGAGTCACACATAAGAGCACGTGGGAATCAGAACTTTTAAGCATTATAAAAAAATGCTTCTTTACTTAACATGAGGCAATAATCAATCATGGTACATTTTCTCATTTCTGTTGGCCTCCTCACCTGTGGCAGCACCGGGCATTGCCTGGTACTGTGGTGGGGCAGTCTGCCCAGGCTGGTTCATGTAGATGTTGTGCATTGGTGAGCCTTCCACAGAACCAGCAGGGCTGAAGGTGCCGGGATAACTGGGAGGAGCACCAGGCTGATATACCCCTCCCGCAACATTGGGGGGCATAGACTGCATCTGCACAACAGTAAATATAGATATCATTAAACACTTAAAGGTAAAGTGGTGTCTTAATTATATTTGATGAAATTACTAAACCTGGCAGTACCTGGGTGTACTGCTGCAATGTTGCAAATAACTGGCCCAAATGTCCGTGGCTTTTCGTGCCAGCTACTCAATATTGAGATTTTACACACATCCTACCCTCTCAGTCACTGCTAATCCCAATTATGGTGCCGATTTGGATGAAATGAGACCTGTGTCTAGTTTTATTAGTTGAATTTTGTTTTGTTAGTACTACCTAATCCTAGATTTGTACTGCTTGGGACATGTGAGACATTTGAGTTCTGTCATGTCAAGTGAATTCACTGACAAGATCATGCCTGAGATTAGTTTATACTGAAGGAACTGAGCAGTGTTTACCTGGGCATAGGGCAGAGAGAAAGCAGGCATCTGGGCTCTCATCTGGATTGTGTGCTTCTGCTGCTCTAAACGCATTTGCCTCTCTTTCTCTTGCTCCTGGAGGCGCTGAATGGCCAGTTGTCTTTGCATCTCCAGGTACTCCTGCAGTTTAAACAAACACCGGTGAGTATGTAATGAGCGTTATAACAATATATGAATTCACTCTGGAGCGAATCATTTCATTACCTGTTTCTTCTGCCTCATGATCTCCAGTTTCTGCGCCAGCTGAATCTGCCTCTGTCTCTCTGCTTCCTCTGCAGCACGCCGCAGCTTCTCTCTGTGTTCATCCCGAAGAGCATTGAGGGCGGCCCGAGCATCACGCACCTGAGCCAACTTGTCCTGCAGTCCTTCATAGTACACTGGCAAGATCGAGAACAGTTCAGATAATGAACACAAGGAAGCAGAAATGCATAGGCGGTCACACACTTGGTCGAGCATAGCCGACACTCACATCGCTTCTCATCCAGCTGGTTGAGGATGTCCAACAGCTGTGGATGCATATTGTTTATGGACTGGAAGAGTGAGAGGACGGCACTGTCGTTGGTGATGCTGCGGCCGCGCATGTGGTTGCTCTTCATGCGGTTAAGGAAGGTGGTGACAGCATTCTGCAAAGCCTTCAGAAACTGCTCATGGTTCTCCTCTGACTCACCATTCTGATACTGTGGCTGAAAGTGGAAATGGCAGGGAAGCAAAGAGAGTCATTAGTGTTTTGGCCACCCCAGTTTGGACACATAAAAATTCTATTTGTAATTATTGCCATTTGCCTGAGCTTCCACATACCTCCACTATGCTAATGGGCTGGACAGGGGCATGACTTTCTACAGGCTGACTGATTGGTGGCAACGGCTCCGCTATTGGCACAGGGGCAGGGGCTGAGGGGGTGGGACTCTTGCGAGCCTCTTCCTGTTTCTTCTCCCAGTACGTTCGGTTCAGGTAACGGGCCAGCTGGAATTATGTGTAGTCATATTAGTATTAAAAGCAGAATGTACCATTTCCATTAACCTAGCAATGCAGACACTTAAGAAGAGGAATATGCTGGATTTACCTCAGGGTCTACATCTTCAGCTGATGGAGCAGAGGAGTTCTGAAATGAATGTGTTTCAAACTGGTCATTATCAAAACAAATAACTTGCTACATAATACATGATGTTAGTTTGATAGTTCAGAAAACTGCCTTACCACAGGGGAAGTGTAGAGGGTACTGACTGGGGGTGCTGAAGAAGTCACTGGGGTGGGATCAGCTTTGGGATACATCGTGTAAGAGTTCTTATGTCTCTGTAAGTGATCATACAGTTATATGTAATTTATTTTCTATAAAAAAGATGTAATAATATTAATTTAAATTTCATCTGTGCAACCCACCATACGCTCCTTCTCCTCAGCCTCACTTTGGGAAAGGGCAATGGCCAGCTGCAGCTCCTCCTCTTCCTGCAGGGCTGCCTCGTCTCTCTTGGGGGGCATCTGATGAGAATGAAGATTCTCAATGGTCAGATAAAAGGAGAAAAAACAGGGGAAAAGGAAGCAAAATTTAAAGTCTTCAATAAATGGTGGAAAGGATGGGAAAAAAATATTTCCAAACCACCCGTATTTGTTTCCTTGCAAGGGATTTCTCAACATTATTTTGTGTCATACTGCTCTTTCCTACTGACTGTTCCTAAATAATCACCTGGGACTGTTGAGACAGTGGGCTGGTCAGGTACTCGGGTGGCAGTTCAGCAGGGCCTGCGGAAGGGGCTTTGCCTTCAGCTTTCCTGAGAGGAGGAGAGAGGGAGGGGTGGCTTTTGAGGAAAAGGGATCAGGGAGAACAAACAACCTTGTAAATGAGAGGAGAGCATGCAGCTTATAACAACAAGAACTCTCCAAAAAACAGAACAGTATAAAAGAGCATTCAGGAAAACGATTACAAGTTCATTCATTTAATCAGTGATTATTTCTGCAGAGCTTCAGGTTATTCAGAATTATGACCACTGAGTTATCAGTGTTCACATTTGCATTGTTAGAGAGCAATTTATAGTCAAAAATAGAATGAAATCTTGTGGCATTACTATTTGGTGTCATACAACTATTTTCTGTCAATTATGTATTCTATGGACCAAATGTTAATACTGGATTTACATTCTGAATAGCCACATTGTTGCACTCTTATTTTAGCCAGACTTTGTTTCACTTGTCTAAGACTATTTTATAGAGTTGCAAAGAGAATTTAGCCATATTTACTTAATTCATTTAGTGATCAGCTCAGTCTTTGAAATAGATTTCTACAATGCTGAAGACACATAGTTGTAGAATTCAGAGCCACCATATTTCACATTAGTTTCCTTTTCTCACTAATTCCGGCATGTCTGGGGACTCACTTGTTAAGCAGCTCAAAGCACGGCTCGCACACACGCACTTCCTTCTCAATGCCAAACTTCGGAATGGTGGAGTACTTGGACGAACACTTGCCACAGAAAATCTGGCCACAGGCTCGACAATGGTGCTGGAAAAACGCAGGACACAAGTCAAGAACAATATCCGCACATGCGCTTCAAGCATACACTCCCATATACGTAGCGCTACACCTGTAGGGAGGAAACCATAAAATCTCTCAGTGGCCTAGTTTAAAGAAAGCTCCACCTACCTTTCTTGTCATTACTCCAAACTGGACTCTGCACCGGTGGCACTCCTCAGCATCGACCCAGTCTGGGGCCTGGACAAAGCAGAACTCACACATTAGCACAGATACTGTGACACAACAAAAACAAGGCAGTAAAGCGTAGCCTCTACACGCACAGTGCTATGACCAGCTAATATGCACATTCACCATACAGCAGAGATCAAAACAATAAATAAGAAAAATGAAATATCTCACTCTCTCAGCTGCAAACATTGCATCGCTCTCCTTAAACTCTGGAAACACGTGACCTGTTGAGAAAACAAAAACTGAGTTTTCAACTGCATCCATTGTCTGATTAAATCTACTTAAACACACAAATTTTGTTTTGTCTGTCATGATGATGATTTTAACTGTAGCAAAGACAGTACAATATCCAACATCTGGAGATCCATAGTTTTCCTTTTAGTTGAGAGTAACATTACAAAGAAAGTACTGCTAATGTGTACATACCTTCCACTTTCATGATCTGATAAGTGTCTTGAACCACTTTGTATTTGGGTTCGTTGCGGAAGGCATGAGCCCAAGCCTGGATCAGATACAGGATCTTATTTCTGACATTTGGTTCTGTCTGTTTCTGGTGATAAAAGAAACACTCCATAAAAAAATCTGCATCTCTGTTGTTGCACAACATTCAAATGTAACGGAATCAAACGAGACTGTTTTTGATGACAAGTGGTACAGTGGGAAATCCCTTGCTTTAGTCTGGGGGGAAAAAAAAAAAACACCACTGTCACAAGGCAATGACATCACCAGGAAGTTGAAACCAGCGGCTGCAGAAAGTGTGTCACATGATGCAACCAGGATATAAAAAATATTGCACGCTCATGCTGTATTACAGGCAGACGGCAGTGAGAAGTGATCCAGTCAGAAAAAGTGGGACAAGTAAAAGCTCTTCCAGCCAAAACATGTACTGTCCACTCAACCTCTGTGTATAAAAGGGTGACAACACTCTACTCAAATTACTGCTTGTTTACTCATTACTAAGATGGAAGATGACATGTAATGCACAGATACACAATTTTAGGTGAATAAAGTCAAGTATTTAGTATAGCTTTTGAAGTATGAGTATAATGTGCACATTTACAGCTTTAGTGTAATGTAAAACATTATTATAAACTGGATATCTGCGGATTTGGGACTGGTCAAACAAACGTGATCTTAAAAATAAATATAAATGTAAAACTATCAATGTAAGTTAACTAGATTTCAGCAATGTGAGAACAAAATGGTAGCGAGGACCGCATAGTAGTGCAGTGCTGTGGAAAGCAGAGGAAGACTGTAATGTTAAACAGTTTAATAAGAATTAATACCACCTTAAGGAGATCCTTCAGTTCCTCCATAGTTTGCTTACTGGCCACCTCATCATGCACGGTCTGGCCGCAGTTCTTCACCACAGACTCCAAAACCTGAAGATGGAGGTCATATTGGTTTGGTTGTATAAGTTTATAGTGTATTACATACAATGTCATTTTTGCACAGATAGAAGATAGATACTTTATTTATCCTGATATATTATTATACATTTATTTTTTATTTCACTGTATTGTTATTTATCTTAGACTGTGCATTTCCACTATGTACTCGTTTTACCTCAAGTGCGTACAGGGCCACATGTGGATTTTTGTCATTCAGCTTCTTCTTAATGGCCCCAATAGCATATTTAGCCCTGCGAGGACAAACACAAATATTGCTCAATGTAGAATTGAAGTGATAAACCTAAGTTATATTATGTAAGTTATGTTAATCCAAACAAGATGAATCAATAGCAGAAAGAGCTTTGTTTTCAAACTTCATCAGTGGGTGATATGAAAGCAGAGGGGAGTACAAATATATCACTCACTGTGTGTCTCCTTGGCGAATGAGATCACAGATTTGCAGAATGGATTCCCAGTCAGTCTCCAGGAGCAGCTGACTGGTGGCTCTGTCTGCAATTAGGACAAATGATTGAAGCTCAATATGTGCCTGTACAACAGCTGCCACACAATAAGAACAACTTGGCAGAATAGATGACTAAGCTCTTTCTTCCCCATTTACAGTCCTACAAATGCCACGTCTTTATTGAAACATTGTTCACAGGCGTTGAAATCAAATAGAAAATACACTTAATATGCATTCACATCTTTTTCTTAATGTGAGTGTTTGTTTTCTAATAATATAATAGCACACTGTAACTATATTCAAGTGGTGTCTCTTAAAATGATGCCATTTGTAATTTCCATATTTTGTTATTATGCCACATCTTTAGTACGACATTTGATTTTGCCATAGCTGGAAAAACGCTGCCCTAGACACCATACTTCTACCATGAATTATTTGACTAACTTAGAATGACTGTAAGTTCTCCAGGTCATAGTATAACCAAAAAACAAACAAAAAAACAAAATAAAACAAAAAAACAAGCTTAAACTTATGAAACATATTCAGAAACCCTTCAGGCCCTGCTGCCATATTGGATTTTTTTTTTTTTTTGTTATCTAACTAACTGTATCTTTGGCAATAAGGAAACATACAGCTATGGCACGTCAGCTTACATGCTAAGGGCCTTAAGGTGAATGTTTCTTTGGGGAACTTAATTTGGCAAGCCACCTACGTAACGTGTTCACAGCAAAAACAACCAACACTGTATAAAAGTTTAATAGGCTGCTTGCTGCTGGTTTGACCTCAGGGCCCTCTAGCAAACCTAGTAACCTATTCTAGTAATCTTAAATTCGGGTATGAAATTTCTTAACAGACAATTATCATTTACTTCCAAAGCAACATTAATATTCAAAATGCATCACTTCCATGGAAATGCACTGTGTTTATTTTATTTATTTTTTTCCAAGAAGGGTGCAATATTTAACTGGCTATAATGGAAATGTGTGTGACCCAGTGTAACGTTGATCATCTGTAGCTAATGGTGTCTGTTTGACAGCTAGCTAATCAACCTGTTGTGGTTTTAACAACTTCACACAACAATTACAGCCAAACGTCTTTCACAAACGGCAACGTTGTGTTTGTCTGCCTGATTTCCTCTGCCATGTCTATAGTCAGCAAAAACGGTCAGCTTTACTACTGGAGTGTATTGCTAGCTTAAATATACTACGTGTAAGACACCGATACTGACATGAACTCATCCGAACGCAGTCAACAACCTGTTTTAGGTTATTAAAAAGCACCGTGATTAGACAAATCAGGGATGTCATAGCTCGGATCAAAACCAGTAAAAACGGGCTTACAAGACTGCATTAGCTAACAAACTTATCGGATTGCTAAATTTAATGAGCGAATCGGGGCCTCGGAACAATAGCAGGGAATTTATTAGCCGGCTAAAATGAAGCTAGCTGGCCCGAGAGCCACAGCCCCAGTGTCTCTAGTCAAAACAATACGCTGGAAAACATCGCACTTTGACTCGCAGTTAGCTTAACTGTTAACTTGACGAATATGCAGTGGACTCACCAAGAAGCCTCTCAAAGGTACCGCCACCCTTCCCCATGTTTGATTCAAATTCTCAAAGTGACTGTCGTGGCGTCTAGTTTGGTCGGCGGATCCTGGTGTTTTCGTCGCTGAAATTAGCCTGGTTAGCTCGTCTGTTAGCTACAAGGAACACAGCTGTACAGCTCAGGTACCTACGGCTCTTCCTACTTCCCACTTCCGCCACACAAACAGCGGCACAAGGGGGATTTCTCCCTCTAGCGACGGATAAATGAAATGACAAGTGCATTTTAAGAAACCACAAAAGCTTGCTATCACGTGGCATACAGTATATTCAGATTTTAGAAATCTATAAGGGACTCTTAAAATTATAAATCATATTGATAAACAGTCAATTGAACTAAAACAGCAGTGTATAATGTAGTTTCATTAGCTGGATCTTTCCCAGCTACCATATAAAAAAATAAAAACCCTAACCTTGACCAACCCGGACATTGGGTTACAGGTGCAGTCAAATTTCTTGCAAATAGACTGCATAAACATAATCTGTAAATAAATCTCTATACATACTGTACATCCCTATCATCCAGTTAAACACATAAGTACAACAGTGAAGTACGGTTCTGCAACATAATGAGTACTTTCTGTTGAAGTACATTTTGCGGATAATAATTGTACTTGACACATTTGAGTGTGTTTTTACATACTGATAAAACTTTATTTGTTAAATATAAGTAAAGGACAAGTAACTATGAGTTTCCTTTCAACTCATTGGGAGTACATCTGTTTTCCATAGCTGAAAGGGACCCACATTTTACCACTATGGGTGTGCATCTTGAACTGCTACAGTATGTGTATATTATTCTGATGTCAAATTTTTAGATAACTCTTGATATATGATCTAAACTCAGACATGTATAAAAAGTACATGTTTTGTGAACGACACTGAATGGTCAAACTGAATTGAACATGTGAAAACTTACCAACATCTAGTGTAGTTATACTCCTTTTTTACCTCCTTGTGAATAATATTATTGATAAATCATTTACATGTTTCCATATGGGCTAATGAAACTGCATCATCATTATTACTGTGCTGGCATCCTACCTTAAAGCCATTTAATATATTGCACTGATTCCCTACAATCTAAACAGTGCACTTGTCTCACTCTATGTTTTCTCCATTACAAGTGCCCAGTAAACTAGTACGGGCTTACAGTATTTACAGCAGTACTCTACCAATAGGCTCACTTAGGTCATGTATGAGTCACTACCTGGCACTTGGAACACTGGTGGTCATTGTCACTGTGGTGTTGTAATGCTCTATAAAGTGGCATTGTGTTCTTCTGTCCTCTGCTGTTGCAAATAAAAAGAAGAAAAACTGCTGATTTAGTCACTCTCTGATCACTTTTACAAATGCCACGCACATTTACTGTGCGGTTAATCCAATTTAAGTAAATAAAGAATCGTTTAACAAGTTCTGAAACAAAGGCATGAACATTAACTAAATTCGAAGGAAAATGAAATCACTGACAAAGTTTTCACTCTGTGGAAGATCATTCAAGTCAAGGAGAACAGCATCTGAAGGAAATAAACAATGTCTCATGAATAAAAATGTTGTTTGTAACATCCTACATTAAACTCCATGCACACAGAGAGACACAGACCTGGTTGTTGCTTAATATCATAATTATTAGTTGGACCACTAAGGATACTTGATGGGATTGAGGATTGAAAGTTTGGCCTTATCAGTAAATTCTCATTCATAGCCATTCTAGAAGGTAGGTACTGCTTTGTGATCGAGATGAAAACATACCAGCATTCTTGTTGTGTGTGTTTGTCTTTGGTACAGAGTAGCTGGGATGAAAGATAGGACCACACACACATGCATGCACGCACACTTCACACCAATATGGCACCAGGACAACACACATCCCATTGTTCTATTGTTTCTCTCCACTTAGCACAATTTATAGTAGTGTTTACAGTAATGACGCATTTTCTTTTTCTTTTAAAACTACTATACTCTATATTTTGTAGCACACATTCATTTGATATATATGTCAAATGTGTTCTAATATTTGTTAATGGAAGAATTAAAGAAATGTGAACACACACCATTTCCCAGAGGATACAACTTTTATTGTACTTTTCTGACAGACAGATAAAAGGGTTATTGAGGGGTGAATAATCAAAGGAGTTCAATTTTCCCTAAACAGCCTCCTGAAGCTTTTCATAGAAAAAAGCAAATCGGAGTAACATTAAATATAAAATAATTACAAGGAGCAAATTCAAAAGGAGAAAACACATGTTTGTCATCATTTGGAGTGGATTTGTAGAACTTGAAGGTGTTCAGGACTTAGACATAACCTTTGACTTGTGTAGCAGGTGCCCTACGAGGACTACTCTCTCCACTGCTGAAGGTAGGAGAGCCTGGGATGCCAGGTGGACTTGACCCTGCATAGAGCAGAGATCCCCCGATGAGGAGCAAGGCTGCTGCGCCCCAGCCGATGTAAAGGGCAGGGCCAAGCTCACGCTTGTGTGGTGCCGCCACATGTGGATCATAGAAATCCCTGATGATGGAATGGGCTGTCCAGCATACAGGCACAAGGTAAAGAAACCCTGCGATGGCAAAAAGGGCGCCAGAAATGCGAGCAATGCGGGCCTTGAGGCTGTTTACACCGATGCATTTAGTGCACTTGACTCCTAGGACACCCAGAGCCAGAGCTAGGCCACAGAGCAAAATAGAGAATACAGTGAGACCTCGGGCAGCCTGCATGTCACTGGGCAGAGCCAGCAAGCTATCATACACCTTACACTGAATCTGACCTGTGCTCTGCACTATGCAAGTCATCCACAGGCCTTCCCATATGATTTGAGCCGTCACTATGTTGTTACCGATGAAGGCAGTGACCCGCCACAGGGGGATGGCACAGACTACTAACCCACCCACCCAGCCCACAATCGATAGGATCAGGCCCAGCAACTGCATGCCTGTGGTTGCCATGGTGAAAGGTGTTGCTTGAATCAGATGGCTATATCTTGGTCTTATATCAGTTTATGCTGCACACAGCCAACTTATAGTCCCACAGAGAAATATGAAAGTTTGTGATACTAGGACTTGCGGTCCACTACTGGATCCTCGACCAGTGCTTGATGGGTTGATGAGGTCAGCTTGGGTAAGACAAGGACAGGTATCCTGAAAATAAGAAAATACAAAAAAAATTATTTAAATCATATTCTCACTACTCAAACAAACAATGAAGAGACTCTACCAGACACAAAATATCGCTCATATTCATTATAACAACATATCTTCTTATTTGCAACAATGAGTATTACATTAGTAATGAACGAAAAGACTAATGCAACATATATTTATCATAAATATTTGGAAACGGGCTAGGAGGCCCATGTTTAATGGATTCCAGTGAGAACCACAGATAATAGCCTTCTTTGACACGGTTGTGGGTGTCGAGCTACGCCTTGCTGGGTGAGTGGATTATCACAGAAAAACATGAGGAGCCTGTGAACACAAACAGCTTTTCATGAAAACTTGTAGAGTGGGCCAGGAGGACCCATTTCATCTATTTGTGACAGCTCTCAGTATCTAAGTTAAACCAATAATATGAATCAAGAGGTTGCATCATTACATTGAACATAAAAAGAATACATTTTACTGATTAGATCCCTCTATACTGAAAAAAAGCATCATAAGATGGTAGAAAACAACAGATCATATGAATCCTTGGGACCAGAATGATCTTGTACTGTTACAAAACGTGTACAAAGTCATAAACAATGCATTATTTTCCTTCTGACCGATTGGAATTTCCTGAAAGGCCCATTAAACTTGTTAGACTTCTCTTGCCAAGGAATAATTGTAAAATTGCAGTGGAACAAATGCAACTGATTGTATCTCAGTCGCCAGCCTTCAATGTCCTTTACACCGGGTAATAGAATAGAGACATCTTGTCAAACAATTAGTTTAGATTCAAAATCATCAGCATTAGCAAATCCCACACATTCGCTATAAATAGCTTTTTAAATTGAGATTTCTCAGATATCTAAAAATTCACTGGATGTTATAAGGGATATTTACCTCAAATGAAGAGTGCTAAACTTTTGCCGCTCTCCTAGGAGACAATCCACAGGTTAGTGTTTGTCCACCGGGGCTTTGCTTGTGAGTTGTTGATGCCTGGAGTCGCGAATGCCCTGAGTTCTGTTGACAGGAAGGCCAGGGAGCAGGGGAGGCTCTGTCTTAGAGGTTTGTGCTGCAGCAGAGAGGGGCGATCAGCTTCACTCAGGACTGAACTGGAGATGGAGCTGCCCTCCGAGATGCCAACGCAAATCTGTGTGGCAGTGGGCAGAAGCATGCGCTTGTGTGCACGACTGTGTCAGTGTGTGAATGTGTTTGAGTGTGTCTCCCAGTGCCTGGTGTACAGGCACAATGCCCTGCTGTTTTGCTGTGCCCTCCCTCCCCGCTCCTCATCAGCCACTATCCCAACCCTGCAGCTCAACACATCCATCCAACTCAGCAATCTCCTTCTTCTCCTCTTATTCGACTTTGTCTCATTTGTTCATTCATGAGAGCCTTCTCTTTTCTTCTACTCTGCTTTTTTCTTTTCGGGCTGTTTATGGGTTTCATTGAAGTTTTCGAGTGTTCAGATTCAGTCCTTATGCACCCTCTTGTTCACTGTTCTGATAGAGAAAATGTGATCCATTGTAGATTGGCAAAAGGATTTTTAGAGCTGCAAAATTTTTCTATCCCCCATCTGGCAGTGAGAGTAATTACAAAAACAGTGTCGCCATGTGACGTAGGCCTCATAGGTCTTCAGCCTGCAGTCCCACAGTTCCTCAGTGCCCTCTCTTCTTTCAGTGCTCTCCACTGAGGAATAACCTACGCTAACTGTGATCTGTTTTTGCTGCTCACTCTCTTTTCTCAACTGCAGAGCTTAAAAATGTTCTATTTCATTCTCCCTGACTGCTAGATATAGGGAATCCATAGAACTTTAACTGCATTCATAAATGATCTCTCCACCACAAGCTCTGGAGAGTTGCCTTCCACAAATGAGCTAAATTGCATTAACAAGAACATGAGTGTAACAAACACTGAACTCTCAAAAGTCCTGCAAAAATAGATTTAATTTCCAAATTGATATACTTTATATACGGTATTCATCAAAAAATCAATCACATGGACAGCTGTGTTTTTATACTGGGAACATTCACATGAAGTTCAGATATTGCAAAAACTAGAACAGATGACCAGAGGAGCTGCATTTTTGCCACCATGCAAGCGACCAGGACTGAAGAATGGATGAAGTCTATCAGTGAATTTATCTGTAAATGTGTAAATGTGGACTCCAGATTCCGCACAGTAAAAGGACACTCGGCCTTCAGCATAATCCAAAAACACACCCACCTTCCTGGGTCGGTACTCTAGAGACAACAGGGTGACAGGAGAGGTGTTGGCAGTGCACTGACCTCCAGCCTTCAGGCTTAATGTCCAGAAACCATTCGCGGGGCAGACGGTGAACTTGCCCTTCCTGTTTACAGACTGTCTAGCAACACCCAGGTTCCATTCGATCTTTTCCCCGACCTCCACTTCCCAATAGCACCTCCCGCTGCTGAAGCTTTCTTTGGCCAGCACGTTCGCCACACGGTCGAACCTTTTGGGGTGATCCGGAACCTCCTGAAGCTTGTTTGTGTGGCGCACATGTTTTCTGTCATCCGAGACCAAAAGGAAGGGGTGGGCTGTTTTAGGACTTAGGTTGACATCCACTTAGAAAGAGAGAGGAGAAAAACAGAATGAGTCAAAGAATGAGAAAATCTCATATTTCAGTTTCAGTTCAGTAACAACAAGACTTCAGCTTACTTTAAGAACCTATTATAATTATACAGTGAGAAAGATCAGTTGTACCCCATTCAGCTACAGCTTTTAAATATAAGTTAAATGTTAATGTATCAGAAATAATAATCTAATAGTATAACAAATCAATCAAAATAGAATACTGAGTCTATGGTGTGTACTATCACATTTATACTTTAAGTGCATTTCAAGTGTATTTTTGAATTGCTACTTAAGTAAAAGACCTGAGTGCTTAATCTACCATCAAGTCTTTTACTATTTGTTAGAATTACAATTTGAACGTCAAGATGGTGTATATTAACCATGCAGAAATGAAAGAAAAACTAAATGGTAATTCTCTGCTTAAATAAGACTACCTTCCCCTTAGCAAAGAAAAAAAAAACATGTTCCTCTCTTTGTTCACAGTCCCCCCGAAATAAAAATAAACCTCACCTGAGTATTTCTCTATTCTCTTAAGTTCTACGAAAAACAGGGAAAGAAAGAAGAGTCATTGTCATTGAATCTATTGTAAATGTCTGATGAAAAAAAAGGGGAAAAAAAGAAGGAAATTGCATTTCTCACCTGCTTTGGAGAGTCTGTTGACTTCTGAATTGACTTTGTCCAGTATGTCTGACAACGCTCTTCTGGTGACCCCAACACAAGGGTCAGTTTCTATGGTAACCGTGGACCAGTCCTTCATCTCAGAGGGTCACATAGGAGAAATGTTCAGCACAACAAAACAATACTGCTTTGCTATTATCGTGAGGTTGTCTGAAGAAGATGCTCACCACGGCAAACTGCTTCGTGTCATCGCTTGGATGACCATTTGTGGAGATGTTGCTCTGAGGATCAGAATCACCGGTCTCCTTCCTCAGCTCCAGGATCTCCTGCTCAATCTCTCTCACCAGTGTTTCTACCCTCTTCTCCTCATTTCTCTGTTTCTCCTCAATGGCAGCAACAACCGCTTTGTGACTCTTCTCCATGGCGTTTACGAGGGCAGAGAAAACTTTCTGACTCTCTCGCACCTCTCTGAGGTAGGAGCTCTGATTGGACACGATTGTTTAATGATACAGATTTTTTTTTATATTAAATAAGCTTTTGAATTGTGTTGTGTTTTCAGCTCACCTTTTGAAGCCCAAGAGAATATTTTAGCCTTTCTATCTTCTGCAGCCTTTCCTGAATCATTTGCTCAGGATCTACAATCTGTACAAGTGCATCGCTGACATGAGTGCACACAAATATGCAAGAGTTTAGATCAGATCTGATAAAATGACTGACAAAAACAATACGGTACCATTTCCTCATCAGGGGGTTTCTGAGGTCGAGTCTTCCTGTAATTGTCAGAGACATCTGCCAGAATGTGGTTGACACTGAGGTCAGGCTTGTCCATAAACACTCTCTTACAGTGGGGGCAGTATTTGGACTGGTGTCGTGTCCAGTAGCGGGAGAGACAAGACAAGCAGAAGCTGTGTCCGCATGGTATCGTCACAGGGTTGGTGAAGATGTCTCTACACAGGGAGCACAAAAAGTGCTTCTCAGGGAGGAGGCTGATGGTAGAAGCCATATTCTGAAAGAGTCACCAAAAGTATGTCAAGAAAGTTTGAAACAAAGTCGTCTGTGGCAAAATATGCACTTGAGGTGTTGTGTTTGTATAGTAAATAAGATAACACAGAGAACGGATAGTTAACCAGAGAAGTGCCCGCAGAAATAATTTTCTTATGAGAAAGAAGAAAAGCCTAAACACTTAAATTTAATAGCTCAGAGGCTAAATGTCTTTTGAGTGGAACTTTTGTGTAACCAATGATGTAACCAATTGTATCCGTCATACAAATGTGGATTAAGACACAATGTATCGTGCAAACAAAACAGAAATAAAAGTGCACAGTTCAGATAGATATAAATTGTCTTTGACAGACATATGGTGATACTAAATCAAATATAACCAACCACTTAAAGAATGAGTATTTGAACTGTAAAAACAAATATTTTCACCTCAGTTATTCAGCCATTCAGGGCACAGACTTCATGTTCTTAAGCAGAATAGAATTAGTGTCACGTTATAAAGTCTAATGATTCACAAAGAACTGAAAATGTTATTATACTTTATTGAGCCAACCCTGAACTCTTGTACTGTATTATTCTTTGCTAACGTGTCTTGAAATTGTCCCGGTCACAGGTATTTGAGTTCTTTGTGGTCAAGGGCAGATAGACTAACAGAGAGCGGAAGCAGATAAATATGTTGTCAAACAGGTAGCAACCAAATTGTACATTACATCATCAGGGACATATAACGCAAGAAAAAGCAACAACTACAAAGATATCAAGATAGATTTTCAGGTAATCTGTAATTTTATTGTACACACACAGGATACAGTCGCAGGTTATGTAATAGTCTCATAAATTGTTCTGGAGGACTAACAGAAATCAGAAAGCGAATAACTTTTTACAAAGTGAAACAGAAATGTAGACACTTACTTACTTACTAAAGAAAACAGGGTCTTACCTTTCCAAGATGTTCTATTCCTGATAATACTGGTTGATTTTAGGTAAAAACATGCAGAAACTACACTGGTTTACTCTCGACAGGTGAACGAAGGTATGCGTTGTCTAGGAAAGGGGCAGTACTTTAGACAATGGAATGCTCAGCTGAGACTCCGCCTTAAATGTTATCTGAGCTATACTTTAACTAATCCGCAGGAACCAGGAAATGCTGGAGGTTAAATAAAATGTTAGGACAGCCCACAAAACAACAACTGCAGTTACCGCATGAATAAAATCACAACTGACAGATTAATGTACCGGTAATATTTACACAGATCTGGCATAACATTATGACCACCTTCCCAAGATTGTTAGGTCTCCCTTGTGCCTCCAAAACAGTTCTGACTCATCAGATTATGGACATGGGTGTGGTCCATGGGAGGATGTCCTGTGGTGTCTGGCAACAGAATGTTGTTAGTGGGAGCCTAGGGGAGGGGCTTCCGTGGATACTTGATCAGTTAGGGATCTAGTGAATTTAGAGGCCAGGTCAACACCTTGTGCTGTTCTTTGTGTTTTTTTTTAGTTGTTCCTAAACTGTTTGTGTGTCTGTGTCTGTGTCAGTTTGCATCCTGCTGGGGATTACTGCTGCCATCAAGGAGTGTCATTGCTATGGGGTGGGGGTGCCTGGTCTGGTCTAGGTGGGTGGTACATCCACACAAATTCCAGGTCCAAATGTTTCCCAGCAGAATGTAGTTTTTGGTCAAAACATACTGTCACGTACGAGGAGCTGCAAAGAAGCGATTGATGAAGATTGAGTTAAAGTTTAGTCTGGCAGGTGGGGCAACTCTGTTCTCCATATGCTTTATTGCCACCTGAGCAGTTCCCCCTGCTGATCCACCAACTGCACCACCTATGACACCATAAAGTACCATGCCTCCCGGCCCCGCAATTGACCCAACCAGCACACCCATCCCAGCCCCCACTACTAAACCTGTCCCCAGTCCTCTGGCCAAGGAAGTTCTGAGCCAGTCATTGTCCATCTCAGCTCTAGATCTGATATCTGCACCAACATTGGCAGAGTAGGTATCCTTCTTGTTGTACAGCTCTTCTGCTACATATTTCTTGTCCATGTCCGACCATGTCTTTTCTACCTCTGCTGCCCTCTGCTTCCTAAGCCTTTTTTCCTCCTTCTTCACATAGTCCTCAGCTTTCTGGAAAGTCCTACTGCAGTAGTAGTCACCTCCCAACAAGGCCACCATGTTTTCTATCTTCCGAAGAAGCTCTCTGTCTTGACTCCGGTCCTTCCAGTTCTTGCTGAAAATGTGAAATCGTCCACCGTATTTTTCAGTCAGTTCTCTCAGGTGCCAGTCAGTCTTCTGCACTCTGTGTTCCAAGGCATCTCTTTCCATATTGCCTTCATAGGCCAGGAGAACCATGCAGTGTTTCAAACACTGCCTTCCAAAGCGTTTCTTCATCAGCCTGGAGGTTCTCATGTCGTTCGGGGAGATTTTATCCATGTCAAAGGCAACGAGAAAGGCATGAGGGCCAGGTATGCATAAGCACCTGGACCTTCTCAGCTCCATCTTCCTCTTGGCTTGAAACATATCCTTGGCATAGATGTTGGGTGCATTGATCACTGCCACTTGTCTTCCAGCTAGCTCACCAGTGTTCTTTATGCTCCCAGAAATGCTGGTGACATCATTAGAAAACTCTTCCCTCCCAAGTATGGCGTTGGTTAGCAGGAACTGAGAGGGTCCACTGCTACCAACCACCATGAGCCTCAGTTCCCCAGCAGAGCCTGTGAAAGCATTCACTTTGCTTCAGTTTGAGAAAGAAACAACACTTGAATGCAAAACAAATAAAGTGCATCTGCTTACATTTCTATTATTTTCATACATAAAGTTATTGTATTATTGCCCCCTTGAATATCTGTGAAATAAGGCTACAAAAGTAAATGATGAAATAAATAGGAATAACAAATTCACCACCCTTGCTAATACAAGCATACTAAAAATACTGGAAATGATCACACTTCCTTTGTAGTAGTAAGTTGTTTGTAACTTTGCTGTAACTTTGTCAACTGAGCTGATGTGAAAACTCACGCATTACAAAAAATGTATATACACATGGACTGGTGTGGCAGGGAAAACTGGAAATTATCATATATTTGTAACGTGAGTACAGGTATAGCACAACAGAAGTAACTTCCATCTCATATTTACAAATTGCATTTGTCCCACTTAATGTAAATATTAAATCCGAAAGCTTACCTTTCTTCCTCTTGTCCATTTTGAAGATTTACAACACAGATAGACACCTTCACTGCGGCTTGTCTTAAAGTTCTGCAGCTTCCCATTGGACTCACTCAACACACTTGGTTGTACTCTCTCTGCACCTCTGTAGACTGGGTAATTGTGTACCAGATTTAATATTAAGCGGAAAATGCCCTCAGGGTCAGAGGCTGACGTTGTACGCATTCACATTTATTGACATGTCCGATGTAATACCTTTCTAGATAATTTACTGTGTGAGGATGTGAACAGTGACAGCAGTTCTTTGTTGTGACTGTTGACTCCATAGACACTTACATGATATAGGTCATTTGTTTATCCCACATCGGTGGTGTAAGTCAGTGCTGATTGGATGCACTCCTATGAGGATTACAAGCGCTCACTCAGTTGGTCCACATAACGGACAGCTCTGGCCTCAGAATATTCTTCAATTAAAACCAAGATGAGTGAAATATTTTATAACCTAATGGTTTTCTATGTCTATTAAATCCAACACTGTACAAGGTTATTTAAGTGCACCAGACTGTGTTGTTTTCTAGGTTCAGGGAAATCAATAGCTCATTAAATTAGTTTGATCTTGTGTGAGTGGAGCACAAATTTATACTCCAAATGTAGACTGGTGTTTTAAAGCACTGTCACTATAACGCCAAATATTAAGTTTAAGAGGACCTGCTGATCATTCAGTCTCATTCAAAAATGAATGTGGATATTTTTACATTTAGGAAGGAGCACAAACATTTCACAGGCAAAAATAGGTGACAATTAAAGTATTTCAGCCATGTGGTTGTTTTCTTTAATTAAGAATACATACACTTTACTGGTCAAACATCTTCTCATTCAATATATTTTCTACAATGTAAAAAAGTATTTTAGATTTTAGATTCTTCAGAGTAGTCACCTGTTGCCCCTGGGCACCATCTGTGGTGTGTGCAGATCTCTACAGTAAATAGCCCTATTCGACCACTGTTCTAATCCATATTATTGCAAGAACCATTCAACTAGGGGGAAAAAATCCACAGTGTCATTACGAAACATAAACATCAGTAAATCCAGAACAATTCAAGAGCTTTCCTCAAGTGCAATTACAAAAACCATCAAAATGCTATGATGAAAGTGACTCTCATGGGGAAAGGAAGACCGAGAGATAAATCAGCTACAGGGGATAAATTCTTTATTAACCAGCCTCAGAACCTGCAAATTAACAGCACCTCAGATTAGAGCCCACATAAAAGCTTCACAGAGTTCAAGCGGCAGACGCATCTCAACATCAACTGCCCAGAGAGACTGTGGGAGAGGATCAGGCCTTTATGGTCAAATTGTACTGTACATCCAAAATGTACATTCACCGCCTTATAAAATTTAATGACCGATTCGTTTTGTTTATAAAAACTGTGGCCAACTCTTCGGTTTAACAATTGGTTCAAGGATGTGTGTGAAAATACACCCAATACTGTGAAATTATCACAACTAATCAACCTTATAAATGAACCGTACAAAATATGTATGTAACATTCAGCATACACAAGATGGTCAATGCTTTTTACGTTTCTTGTCAGTGTTCATAATGTTATGTCTGATCGGCTCATCATCAGGACGTTGAATCTTACTGTGGTGTAACACCGCCCCCATGTGGACAACCTGTGGAACGCAAAGAGGAAATTACATGGAGACCTATTTCCTGTTTGGGTGACGTCACAACTGCCGTTGTGAAAGTACACAAAATGTCTACGACATTTAGTTTTCACCCGTTGCCGTTGCTGTATCTATGATGGAATTAAGACGCGGGGGCACATGTGTCGAGGTGAAGGACGACCTCGCGTTCAGGCAGTTCAGTCAGCGAGAGGAGAGAGAAACACTGTCACCAGGATGATCGGGCACACGTTCCGTGCGGCCGCTCGTGCCCTTTCTCCCGGCATGCGCTTCTTCACGAGCGGAGAAGTGACTGAGAGTGTGTCTGAATGGGCCGCCTCTCATCTTACAGAGAAGGCGTCTCTCTACGTACACGTGAGCTGCCTTTGGTCAACTTAACCGATGAAGTGTTTTTACCCAGAAATGTGCACACACCTGCATATTCACATCCATGCCTGCAGTTTTTTAATGTTAATAAAAAGTCCTGACTAAAAAGTTAGCTCAAATCGTGTGGTCTTGCTCTCTCCCTCTCCAGTGGCCTTATTGTCTTAGGAGATGCACCTACTGCAATTTTAACAAGTACATACCCAAAGAGAATAATGACCACGTCATGACTAAGTGCCTTCAGCGGGAAACTGAGACATTGCTACGGCTCAGTCAAGTATCCTGGTATGATTTCTTTACCCTTCCACATGTAGTCACCATAGACTGTAAATAAAGATGGACGGGAACAGCTCCTCAAAAGGAGCCAAAGCAAGTAGAGCTCCCCCTGGTGTCTGGCTGCAGTATAGGCCATACGCTCCACTCCCTCCATGTTAGTGGCTGGGACTTGGGCCAAACCTAAATACTCCTCGAATTTTTGTTTTCAGTGATAGTCTTGTTCATGTGTCATTTTTGATAAGTTTGCTTTAGTTATTTAATACTATAGAAACAGGATGTGAGACTACCAGTTGCCATGCCAACCACTCTGTAAAGCAGTCCCATAGGATTGTGAGAGTAGGAAAAAATAAGTAAACACAGTGAAGAAGACAACATTTCTTTGAAACTGGTGGCGGTAGAGCAAAGCGCAGTATTAATCAAATGAAAACGTGAGTGAGTCTGAGAGAAGTGTGGGCGGGTCATCAGTAGCTCGGCACCTCTGACTCGCAAGATGGTGCCACCCGTATCCCAGAGGCACTAGTCTCAGTTTGGCCGATGTAAGGGAGTGGGGACGCATTGTCCATATTTATCTACAGTCTATGGTAGTCACCCACAACTCCCAGCTGATTTCCTCACCGTGCTTTGATTTCATTTGCAGTATCAGCTCAGTATTTTTTGGTGGTGGGACTCCAAGTCTGGCTCATCCTTCAACCATCGCTGCAGTCCTCGAAACTGTTTCCAGGCAGGCAAATCTCTCAGATGATGCCGAAGTCACGCTTGAGGTCAACCCTACTCCAGCCGGAATGTCAAAGTTAGAGGAATACCAACGAGCTGGGGTGAACCGTTTCTCCATTGGCGTCCAGGTGAGCATTCTCTTTAGGGAACACTGAGCAAAGGAAATTTCTTTACAGTTCTCATACAACGTTTTCTATCCTGCTATCCTGCAGTCTTTACAGGACGAAGACTTGAGAAGTCTGGGAAGAGACCACAGTTCTCATGACGCTTTGAAAACTATTGAAGAGGCCAGAAGGCTGTGCCCCGGTAGAGTGTCAGTGGACATCATGTTCGGAAGGCCCAAACAGACTGTTGAAGCCTGGGAAAATGAGTTGTCTGAGCTGTTGAAGGTTTGTGATGACCACGTGTCTCTGTACCAGCTGACCTTGGAGCGAGGCACTCAGCTGTTTAAACAGGTGCAATATGGGCAAGTGACCGTGCCTGCTGAAGACGTGACAGCTGAGATGTACCAGTGCGCCAGGAACACTCTTCACCAGCGTGGCTTTGTGCAGTACGAGGTGTCCAATTTTTCAAGACACGTAAGTCAGCAGAAAGTTGTGAGGTCTTTGAAGGCATCAAAACAAATGACATTTTAAAAAAGCATAAAAAGAGAAACACATTTAAAGAGAGGAATCAAAGACAGTAAGAAAAGATTAGGTCAGGTTACAGTGTAAAAACACTTGAAAGGTACTATGTAGAAAGCCGTAACATAACAGTTTAGGGCTTCTGTCTCTTTGCAATAGCCATTTAATATAATGACAATTACAAATTACTGCTCTGTGCAGCAGTTGTCATTGTTAGTTGCCTTGTCTTCTATCTGTATTGGATTAAGATCACTTTCACCTGTACAAGGATTCATAAATTAAAATAAGCTGAATGCATCCAGCATTTTATCAGATTGACAATAACTTCACTGTTGTCAGAGCAGATTTAGTCAGTGACCCAGACTCATGGTCCATGCCATGGAGGTGTGTCTCTGCTGTGAAGGTTTTAAAACCAAACAATTTAAATACTGTAGCCTGCATATTTAGACGACAGCAAACACAGCTCCTGTAGCAAGTTATTTTATTTTTTTTTTATCAAATGTTAATACATTGTTGAAGATAAACAGGAGATAAAATGTTTGTGGCATGTGCTGTACTCCTGCTTCATTGTTACGCCATTAGACTGAGTCAGATGATGTTCAGGTTAAGGTCTATTTTGTGTGCTGTAGTCAGCAAGGCAGATGTCTTCTCTGATTTGCGGCATATTGCCTCACAGGCATCTCTGAGAACACCAAAATAATTCTTTTCCTCTCCTGTGATGTAGAATTCGGTGAGTCATCACAATCTGAGCTATTGGAAGGGAACACAATACATCGGTGTTGGCCCAGGTAATATTATCCAGATTGAAAGCTGTAAATCCTGTTGGTTGTACTGGTGGAAAGTTTTTTTTTCTCTTTCTGTAACAGGAGCACATGGGCGGTTTGTCCCTCTGGGGGAGGGAGGTGTTGTTAGGGAGGCCCGGACCCAGACTCTGGAGCCTGACGTGTGGATCCGTGAAGTCCTGCAGCGTGGACATGGGACACGGAGGCGGATCCAACTCAGTCATCTCGCCCTGTGAGGTTTTGCACTTGTAGTGTTATGGCTTGTAATGAATAGATCTGGTAATTACACAAGAAGGCAATTTCACACATTTTCCACTCATGTGAAATGTAACAGTTTCGAGTAATTCAGAGCATCGTGAGTGATTTCAAGGATGTTGAACATGTGCTTGTTCTTTTAAACATTCTGTCCTTGTGAAAGGTTATTATCAGACATGTCCATTTTCTCTCTCTGCTCTGTCCTTGTTATTGTCAAGTCAAATGTTCAGTTCTGAAAAATGTTTCTTTCGCAGGCTGGAGGAGGTGTTGGTGATGGGATTGAGAATGACCAAGGGTATTAATCACAAGGTGAAGCTTACACAATAAACCCTTTTGTACCTACTATGCAATGATAGAAAACATTCTATTCAGCACCGTTTCCAGGCAACAGCAATATTCTCTGAAGATGATGTTCAGCATTTATTGATTTTTTATTCTTTTAATATGCTAACATTGTTTGTGGTCATCTGATTGCATTTAACAGCACTGGGAGTTGTTTTGCCCTCAACTGGGCCTCTTTGAAATCTACACTGCATCTGTCAATGTTCAAGAGTTGCTACAGAGGGGACAACTGATTCTTGATGACAGGTGACTTTTTTTTTCCATTTTTCTTGGCAAAAAAAAAAAAGATTCCTCACCTGTGTAGAGCTGGAGAGAACTGTACGTCTTATTATTTAATATTATATAGTGTCAGATACTATCTAAATGTTCTCAAGATGCTTTAAGATAAGAACAAAGAGCCTGAAACCCCCAGAACCGAACCCAGCTCGTACGCGGGGACCCATCTACCCATCATCTGGCTGGGAAGAGAAGGGAGGAGAGGAGCAAACAGATGAAGTTTGTTTAGGCAAAGCTTAGCACACATGTAGCTTAAAAACAACATAGCAAGAGTACAAGATACTAGGTGATACATGGGAGAGTAGTAGTGGATGGTGCTAGTGGACAAGCATTTATTCCTACAATTCAGTGTAGAAAGCTTAGTGGGGGATACAGTGCACTAATAAAGTTACTAGTAGAAGAAATAAATAAATGGGAGAACAGATGCATGAAACACTGTCAGTGCTAATAGTTGTTATGTTACAAGAGAGTTAGTGTAACGTCTGTTTTATCAACTATCGATTAATTGACCTTTTTTTTTTGCATTTTTTTCTTTTCTCCTTACTAGGGGGCTGCGGTGCTCTTGGGAGGGACTGGCCTTACTGGACAGCATGCTCCCGGCTCTGCTGGTGGAGCTTGAAAGACAAGTTCTTCAGAGGCTACCCAAGGACCACACTGTGGTTTGAAATGAACAAACGAAGAACACATAAACCCCCTAGTGTCCGTGATGTTAGTAGAGCAGGCAGCTTCATAGACCATGTGTTTGTGGACTTGGACACATGGAAAACAATAAAACTAAATAAATGGCATCTGCACTTGAACAGAAATCATTGGATCTTTCCACCCTTCATCCTAAAATTCAGGCTGATATTGTGGCTGAACATCTAAATGTAGTCCTACATTTGTAAAAAAAAAAATAAAAAATTATTTTTTTTGGAAATGTTGTCATTCATTGCTGCTTTCCTCGTCATGACAGGTCAGAGTACCACAGGCCTGGCCACACACACTGTTGTATGACATTAAGGAATATTTAATGCTGATAGATATTTTATTATATATTATATTAAAAGCTTCCAAGTGCTATTGCAGACAGCATTTATTACAGTCTCCAGTTTCATTATTATGAGCACATGTAATACCTTATCGCAGAGTTTCAGTTTCAGATATTGACAGCCTCATCAAACCTAAATGGGTAATGCCGTCTGAATGAATATTAATTTCCTGGCCATCCTGGTCTCTATTTTAGGAAGTAAAGGATATGACTCTTTAAATAGACTCTCTTTGGGACTGAAATTGATATTGTCTGTATTGTTTCCTTTGAGTTTGGGTAGAAATGTCTGTGCAATATGGTACTTATTACAGAGGATATATGTGTTTAGTTAATAAATACATACACCTGAATGTTTTATCATTGTACATTAGTACAACATAATTATACATGCCACATCTGAACAATGCAAAATATAAAAAACTTAAAAGACGCACTGTCACTATTATCCACAATCATACAGACATGTGGGTAATACATAATATGTTAGTAATTGTCCTTTAAAATGTTCCTTGCTCTATGGAGACATCTTGAGCATGCAGTGTCCTCCAGAGAGGAGCAGAAGACATCTGCAGGGCGTCTCTGCAGTGCCCTGTTGCCTGCTGCTGCAGTGCAGCCAGCATCCCACACAGTGATGCAGTATGCCAGCACGCTTTCAGTCCTAAAAAGTGTAGTCTCTGCTGGGACTCCTTCATTACTGCCCTGCTTTCTTATAGGAGATGGTAGCCCAGGGAAATTAAAGTTGCAGAAAAAAATGGCAATTAAAGATACATAAAGAAGAATATTTCAGTTCATCCGGCACAGCCTTCCAGTGCCCCCTAATCATGCGTATACTCAAGAAACTAAAGTCAAATAACTATTATGTAGCATGAAAAAGACTTAAGCTATACACTGATCAGGCATAACATTATGACCATCTTCCTAATATTGTGTAGGTCTCCCCGGCTGGTACATGTCAAAGTAACATATACATGAATGCCAGGTCCAAAAGTTTCCAGGCAGAACACTGAATTGTCACAAGATGATCAATGTTATTTACTTCTCCTATCAGTGGTTTTAATGTTGTGGCTGATCAGTGCAGGGTTTTGTTCACTGTCAACTGATGTGATTAAAAATAAAAGAATCATTTTTACATACTCTACAGATCAAAGCTGAGCAGAAGCGGCACTAAGATAAGACTGAATGGTGCCCTGTCCCTTTCTTGTTAAGAGAGTGGACATTACACAGGCTGCATCTGTTAGTCAGTGAGCTCTCTCCATGGTGCTGATACCATCATGTGTCTCTCCTCTCTCCCGCCTCAGCCCCCTTAATAAACGATGCTCTGACTCTTTGTTTCCTTGAAACAGTTACCATGGTGACACGAGAACGCGTAGACTACGAGGGCTGATTAACAGCCGTGGTCACACCTCGATCCGTGATGCTCTCCACGTCCTCGTGTAGCGCTCTGAAATGTGAACAATCTCCTGCGTCTGACAACAGATATTGTCAGACGCACAGGCCGGTGTCTACTGACGCATTCTCTCTCTGCGCTCCCTCCCACACACTTATGACTGCGCTCTGCGGATCATCACTTCACAACGACTGACATCGTTTATGAGCGTAATCTAAAAATACCTGTCCCCGTCTCCTCGGGCAATTTATTCCAAGTCTGGAATAAAACGATTGGTGGAACAGACAAATCACACATGAAAATTAGAAATATTCGAGTTTTATTTTAGGATAATGTAACACAGTCACATATAAAAAAAGAAAGGGAAGATACGAATGCACTGGTCCAGCCAAGTGCTACAGAGTATAACTCCATACATATTCGATATTGCAGCATACTACTACAATGTGGTTTTCGAGATGTGTCACAATTCATTGAATCTGACACTTCTCGGGTTTGTTGTGTTTGGTGCTTGATCCAAGCACCACTCGAAGGTCGCTGTTGAAGCTCGGGCGGCGCGCCAGAGGGTCCACAGCGGCACAGGGCACACCTTGTCCCCGTGCCGTACGCCACTCTTTCCTGCCTCGCTGGTCCATGCACAGCGACTGGTAGGAGAGGATGGACATGATCTGATGTCTCGACGGACTGGTCTCCTCAGGCAGTCCGCCCAGAGTGGCGAGAGCTCTGAACACGTTTTCTAGCCCGGCGCCGTCTTTAGCTGAAACTTCGAAGAATGGGACGTTTTCGCCGATGGTTTTCCCCACCTCTGAACGGTTGACGACCCTCTGTGCGTCCAGGTCCGCTTTATTGCCGCATATCACGACTGGCACTTTCGCTGGATTTTTTGATTTGAGTAATTTTGCCTTTGCAACTTTTATCTCGTTGAGCAGCTCACAGGCTTCGTTGAAAGACGCTCTGTCATCCAAACTGAAGACGAGCAGAAAAATGTCACCTGCAGAGACATACGTAGTTATTAAATGAAATAAGAGCGATCACAGCTCCTTTAAACATTTGGGACGTTACAATGTATGATCATCTTAAATCAAAATCCCGAAACGCAAAAAAAAAACCCCATAATCAACAATCTCTTATTAAATATTTCTAAACATACATCATACACTTCCGACTCCTGACCTGTCAGTATAGATAATCTCCGTTTTGCAGGGAAGTCCCTCTCTCTTGGTGCGTCCAGAAAATCAGTCTGGTATGTCTCCCCTCTTATGTGGAACAGCTTTCTTTGGAAGTCCTCGGTTGTGGGTTCATAGTGCTCTTCAAATTCTTCACCGAGGAACCGATGGATAATGTTGGTTTTACCTACTCTGGGCGCCCCAAGCACAACTATTCTGTGACAGTTTTGGGGCTTGGTCAGACCCAGGTCCAGCAGATCCACTGCGCTTTTTGTCGATACATGTCGACTGCCAGAACTTGAGGATCGACTTGCAATCGCTCTCTTATCATGTTGTCTCCAGCACCCTTTGACCGCTTTGATGATGCCCATGCCTGTCTTCGATATGTTTGAGACTTTCGGGTGCTGGATGAGAGCAGCGCTCTGAGGTGATGGGTGCGTAATGCGTAATTGGTGAGGCCCGGCGAGAGAGCCGAACATTTCGAGGATGCCATCAACGGGAAGGTACAACTTCTTAGTTGGGTTCATCTCTATGCTCTATTAGACGTCTCCAGTCACAGTGAGGCTGTCAGAATCTCAGCCAAAGAGCTCGGTTGCTTCCCCATGTGTCCGCCGAAAGAGATCTGAGTGCCATCTCTTATACGCCCGCATGAGCACAGTGCATGCGTCACTGGTCTCATTCAGAATACTTTCCTTTTATAGAGGCACGA
>JASGAT010351116.1:0-21924 GCA_030220025.1 Chelon auratus | reverse complement strand
TAAGCAGAGATAAATGTATAAAAGGTAATTGCCCACATTCTGGAGATCATGAACACTGAGGATGTGAAGGGAAAGCAGTGCTTTCCTTCTTTTCTGCTGCAATGTTGTCACATGGTGTGTTTTTTTCCCCAGTGTTTGTTGTTCTGTTTTCATAACACAAACCACTTAAAACACCTCTCTGCGCAAACTAAAAAAAAATCGAAAAAACAGTGCATTTGAGATCACATTAATCCGTGCACTATTCATGAGGCCCATATGAACTGTGCTTGTATACAAGCGCCTTTATTTTCTGCTGTGATCACGACTTGCTCTCAGTGTTAAGAGACATACCTCACTGCTCTATGATTCACAGAGCATGATTATGAGTCCTCAGCTTTAGTGGATTTTATTTTCCATTGTACAGCTACAGAATGAAGACCCACTCAAATTAGCCGGAGCATTACTAAAAGGTCATATATCAAACTTTTTAAATTTATGGATGAGAGGATGTGAATGCAGAAACAGACATGTTTTATAGTGTAGGTGTAGCAAGAGAACACAGTAAAAGCTGAGGGACATCTGCGTATTGAACAGCACTAAGTACTTTGTCAGTTCATTGAAAGAGAGGGAACATGCGGCAAAAGTGTTGCAGATTCACCATCACACCATCCTTTTCAAAAACCAAGGGCACTCGCTCTCAATCCTCTCCTACCAGCCCACATAATCTGAACAATTTCAGATCTCATGCCTCATTCTAACAAAACAACAACATGAAAAACAACAACTAAGCAATGGGATATGTAGTAAATATACATAACATTTTATTTGCATTGGAATTTATGGTAAAATAACAGAATCTGTGAAATGCACATGAATTTCAGTATTTGTTTGCCACCTCTGTCGTATAATGGACATGAACACGTTTTGTCCAAAACTCGTTTATCATTATTGTAAAGGTTTAACATGATGTTGCATAACTTTTTGTTATGGGAGGAATGCTTGGATTACTCAGCCTTCCTGTGCCCCCATACATGTTCAGTGTAGTTGAGGTCAAGTGACTGTGGAGTGAAGTAATAACAATGAGAATGATTTTTCTCTTCATTTATACCTCATGTTACATTTAAGCATTGAGGAGAAAATGACATAGTAGATGAGAACATGACATCATATTCGGCCTCAATCAAGCCTGTGAAGACAAGGGAACTCTGTGGTTTGGTGTTCTTCAGGATCTTGCCCAGAGAGCATCTGTCCTTCTCAGGTATCTCAAGTATTATTACTGTGCAAAAGTTTTTCACTGGTTCAAGCTGTTTGGAGCATTTAAGCGCTTTGAATCAAAACCTTCAGTAGATAATTAGTGTTGTTCCTTAGGTCACCATTGTTGCACTTCCTGTGTGTCCACTTCTAAAAGTGATTGAAGGTGTTTGATGATTAGTTTTTTGTTCCATCTTTTGCAGAAAAATCATTATGAAATAGTTCATATGCAAAAACTACTTTGAGTACTCTCCCTCAGTGAGATCAGTGTGTGACTGGCAGGTTCAGGTCCACTAAAGCAGGACATGGAATCCAGGAGCATTCTGTTTTTGTTTGATTCAATCAGAAACATTTTCGAAAGAAAATAAAGATTTTTTGAACATAAACACTTCATCTCTACTACTGATTGGAATGACTGCATGAAATGACATTAACTGCTGCATGAGCTCTCTTATATACAATGCTGTCGTTGCCATGTTGTATAATATCTGTCTAACAATAGGATGTACCCTACAACCATTTTACTGGTTAAAGAACACATCATTTTGTAACGACAACTGATGTAGCCGATATCTCTGTAGTAAATGTTTAAAACACATGCTTTATCATTCAAAGTCCAAAGTTACAAGGAAGCGATTCTGTGATGAATAAGTGTATAAGAATAAGAATAAGAAAACCTTTATTTGTCCCACAATGGGGAAATCGACAGTGTTGTTGTCCTTGTGTATGTGTTCTCCATCGAGGAGAGGGCTGATCCTCCATTCTTGTGAGAACAGTTTTTTTTTTTTGTGAAGGGCTGGTGGTTGAGGTGAAGACAGTGTGATCAGCTGAAAGGACAGTCTCTTCAGAACAACATCTTTTCGGGCTTTCTGGAAAGCTCACAACCCCTTTGCATTTCTCATCTCTCTTAGCTTTGTCAGCCTTTTGAACATCCAGCATCCTGGACACTGCAGTGACACCTCAAGAGTTTTCGAGTGTGCTGTGGAACATTGTATTATAAAAGCATTGTTACTGATGTAATATTGCGCAAATATTTTTCTGTGATTCAAGGTGTTTGGAGCATTTAAGCCCTTTGAATCAAAACCTTTAGTAGATCATTAGTGTCGTTACTTAGTTCACCATTGTTGCACTTCTTGTGGGTCCATTTCAAAAAGTGATGGAAGATGTTTGATGATCTGTTTTCTTCCATCTTTTCCAGGAAAATCACTATGAAATAGTTCATTTGCAAAAACTACTTTGAGTACTCTCCCTCAGTGAGATCAGTGTGTGACTGGCAGGTTCAGGTCCACACGTTACTAAAGCAGGACATGGAATCCAGGAGCATTCTGTTTTTGTTTGATTCAGTCATAAACATTTTCAAAAGAAAATAATGAATTTTTGAACATAAACACTTGGATGTCATCTCTACTACTGATTGGAATGACTGAATGACATGACATCAACCACAGTTTAATAGTTTAAATCACACATGTATTGCTGCATAAGCTCTCTTATAAACAATGCATTGTTGCCATGTTGTACAGCATCTGTCCATCAATAGGAGGTACCCTACAACCATTTTACTGGTTAAAGAACACATCATTTTGAAACGACAGCTGATATATCTAATATCTCTGTAGTAAATGTTTTAAATGTGTGTTTTATCATTCAATTTCTAAAGTTATAAGGAAGTAATAAGTGTATCTACAGTACAGACCAGGGTCAGCGTTGTTGTACTTGTCTATGTGTTGTCCATCGAGGAGAGGGCTGATCCTCCATCCTCGTGGGAACATTTTTTTTTTTTTTTTTTTGTGAAGGGCTGGTGGTTGAGGTGAAGACAGTGTGATAGGCTGAATGGAGAGTCTCTCCAAAGCAGCACCTTTCCACAAAGAATCAGAATCTAGATGGTGCCTCTGAAGAACAAACTGGTGATTCTTCTTGGTCACGGTGGAGTCCATCTGGTGCAGGTGTAGAATAGAAAAATAACTCCTGCAACAAAAGCTGAGATGCATTTCTGAGGTGACCATGGCTGCACCTTTGTGTCAATGAATTGAACCAGGACCAGGGACAAGGGGCAACTCTGGTGGAGTCCAACACAAACCAAAAACATGTATTGCGACTTTCCTGTCCTTTTGAAGTCGCTTGAGAGGTAGATAGGTCCTGTATATCTGATTGTCAAACAAAGCACGCTGAGTCCCAAGTAAGTTTCAAATTATTTAATGAGCAAAAAAAATGAAACGAACGGCTACTCAAACGGCTTCTCAGTTACACACACGCATAAGATGGAAAACGTGCACTGTTTGTGGATGTGTAACAAAACGATCAAAGAAAAAGCGGTCAACAAAAATTACGGCTACCTAAACTCGCCTCTCTCCACCCGAGTACCTGTCATCCAACCCATATGTAGCCTAAAGTTACCACTCACAGCACCCACGTGACCCAACAACCCACACATCACTGTGGCAACCAGACCAAACAAATCAAACCCAGAATAATCAATAAGTGAATCGAATTATGGCTCCTACAACATGCTTTATGTAGTGTCCAGTATACGGACACAACTCAGTAGGACTGGATGGTTCATAGCAACACCTTGATACCCCATGTTCCCTTAGTACCCCCACCAGAATTCCCAGAGGGGACACAGTTGTGAGCTTTCTGCAAGGACACTGAGCACATGTAGACTGGATTATCAAACTTCCATGATCCTTTAAGCAACTCTAAAAGGTTAAATGCAGGTTACAAAGTTCAACAATCAGACAGATTCTCCTTTCTAACACCCTGGAATAAAACTTCTCAGGGAGGTTGAGTAAAATGATACCCTCATAACTGAAGAACACACTCCAGTCATCTGTCTTGAAAATGGGAAACACCACTCCTGGAGGTTGTAAATCTCTGCCATCTGACAGGTGCCTGATCTCCATGGGACATTGAAGAGGTGAGTCAACCAAGACAGTCCAAAGAAAAGAACCCATGGCAAATCTTAAAGACAGGCACCAATGACTTTCTGACCACAGCTCCTGCTAGACAATTCTGCAATGGAGGATTTGAGCATAGCCCTCTCAGAGATTCATATCTCCAACTTCATGCATGTACAAGAAGCTCTTCTGGATGTTGAAGATCTCACGGACAGGGTCCACCGTCAAGAGTTCCCAGTTACCACCGAGTTCACCACAAGGCAGTGATTAGTTGACGGCTATGATCTTCTCGTCATCCAAGAGTCCAAGACATACATACAAGTTGATCTTTGACCTTTGGCCTAAGGTTCTCTGGTGCAGTGTGTAAGTACACTTAAGAGCCACCTTATCCTCAAACATAGTGTTTGTCATGGAAAACCCGTGGCTAGCACAGAAGTACAACAACATTCGTTCTTTTCCTCCCAATCACCCTCCTCTATTTTACTCCATTGTTGCCCACTTAAAAAAGACAGCTGTCCTGAGAAATAGTTTTTTTTTTGTAGAAGCTGCTCCCTAACTAACCTGGCCTGCATGACAGGTCCTTTGGCCATTCAATCACTTTTAACTTCTGCCTTCCCAAGTCTGTTCCACTACAGCTGAATTGTGTGAGGTTTCATTTCCACTTGTTGTGGGAGGGGCACACACTAAACAATGTGTCCACTGTGCACTTGTGTCCTCCCAGACAGTGATAGCAGAGAGTTTAGCTCTCCCAGCCTGGCTGGAAACAGTTCCTCCCACAGTGGTGAAGCTCATGTGCTCACACAGATAAATTATTGATTGCGGGTGCACTTTTGCCAGTTAAGAGAATCCAATCGATGACAGTTTTTGTACACTTTGCACTGTGTGGAGTGCAGCAGACTTCTTAGAGGGGCAATATAATGATCAAGTCATGAAGGTACAACAGGTAAAACAGCTCCTTATGCAGAGGAGATATGGTGCTATGAAGGAGTGGTCAAAATAGAACATCGAGGGAATATGTGACAATATTTATTTGGAGTACAGAGAGGCAGTCAGTCTGACAGCAAGTCAGATTTTATCACTGCTTAGATAAAGTAGATTGTAAAACTTAATATTTTCAACTCCAACAAAATACAGTATATATATATATAAATCACAGTGCACTTCACTGGTAACTGCTTACTTTTTAGGGTGGAATGTTCTCCTGCATGTTACTCAGTGCATGAGTTGAAGTTGTGAATCACTTGACACATCTTGAACAATGTTTATATGATAATATTTATATGACAACTCTGATCATTCAGTTTGTTTTTACTGGCTCACTTGCATGGCACACTCTTTAGTGGGTGAGTGGATATTCTAAAAAAAAAAAAAAAAAAAAAATCATGTGTGTATGCAAACTGCAAATTTTGTTTCCTCACTTTGAGAAAAAGTGACTGAGTGACAATAGAACATTCAGAGAACAGCAGAGTGCCACCAGAGGGCAGTAGAGAAAAAAAAAGTGACCAGTGAATCCTCATGTGTACAGAAACTGATCAATAGTGTTTCCAACACTACAGAGGACATTACATAAACCTAGTCTGAGTATTCATATCCCCACAACTTGGGTAAATCAAGTATACACACACTCATTCTCTCGCTCTCTCTCTCACACACACGCAAAGACACCCACGCCCACATGAGAAGTCAAATTTCCTGTCTCCTGTGACGTCACTGTGCGATCTCCTCCCCCTGTTTTCCCAGACCTCGCCTGCATGTCCCCCCTGCCCTGACCTCATCACGCCTTTGTTGGGAAACAAAGAATGCTCAGGCATCTGTTTTCAGGAGAAATAAAGACAGTGAGGAGGAGGAGGAGGACCAGAGGAGTAAAAGTATATGAAGTAATGCTCAGCTGACCTCATCAGTTAATCACATGTATTTACAAGATTTGCAATGAGTCAGTGTGGACACCCACAGTCAGGAATGCTCACTAAAAACTTTCTGATCTTGAAATAACTCAAGTTCTACACGCTGGTTTGATTTGTCTCGATGAGCGTTTGATTTCTGTGAACTCTGCACCTCTTGTAATCCCCAAGAGCGTGCTTGTTGTTTCAAGGTGGAGCTGGTTTTTCCTGTATTTCCTGCTCAGTCAAGCTCAAGACCCGCTGTTCTTAGTTGGGTAATCAGTATTCACTCAGCAACTCGATAAGATCCATCGGCGCTTTCACATAGACAACCTGACATTACTTTGCATATTTGACTGAATCTGAGCACGTGTGATTACATACAAGACTCTGGCCTTACATAATGCATAAGGATGTGACTTCAGCCCATTAGTGGTAATAAATAAGTAAATAGCAGATATGCATGGGATGATGCTGGTTGAAAGGAAAAGTGGTTCTTTGTATATTTTCCCCTGGGACAATATCACCATTTAGCGCAGCCTCTCTAAGTCTCTGGGAAGTACAGGGGTCTGCGGTAGATTGACCATAGCACATTTGTTTCAGAGAAAAATTGTAATGTTACATTTCTGTCCTACAGGATGTAAATCCTACTTGATGCATCTTCTTAATATTTAGATATTGTATTACTTACAGTGTTTTTGCTGCAGATTTCCTGAAATGTAATATAAAAATGTTGTCCTTTTCTATATGAGATGGCCAATTGTCAGATTTAGCTGAACTAGATGAGAGCATGTACAGTATAATTCAGTGATCCATTATATGTGCTGTAAACACCTGCTCCAGTCAGCATATATGCTTTCCACTAGGCAGTTAGGGGGTTAAGTCTGACTCTGCATGCACTGAGCAGGCCCCCCTCCCTCCCTGCCTCCCTCCTCTCTCCTCTGTTCCTCACCATCCATTTTTACTGTGTGTGTGTGTTTTTGGAGGGGGGCTGAGCCATCTGCAGGCTCTCAGTGGCCGCATTTGCGCACACAACTTAGTTTAAAAACAAAACAGCAGATCTTAGTTTCGGATTCACTCTGTGTGAGTGCATACGCTCCCCATTGTATAAATTCTTTCCACACCGGTCTTCTCTGCGCGAAAGCTACGGGATATGGGGAGAGACGGAGGCGTTTCTTATTCCGCCCAAAGCTTCCCCAAGTTGGGACCACACTGACGCGCCATGGCATGAAGGTAAGAGAGAAAGCAGGGGGGAAATGAAGCGGGTCGTTGCGATTGAATGTTTTTCTTGTCGCTTTGTTTGCTTGTGGGTTTCAACTTTTAAACTCGGAAACATGGCTGAGTCACGGTCACATATTTCACCTACCCGACCGTCCCGTTTGACGCAATAATGGCCCCGGCCGTCCTGGTTTGGGACAGAGAGGACGTAGCAGAGAAAGAAGTTGAATCGACATACTTTGCTCTCATCCAGTGGTTTATTTAATTTACTTATTACGTAAGCCATATAACATACCTGCCCAATCATATCGGTTAGCTTGCTTTCTAAGAAAGTGTGAAGGGGTGATCTGATAGTCATTATGTTTGAACAAGACAGTTTTACAGATTAACTGGATCTTCTAAATGGGATACTTAAAACATTCAGAGAGATCATGTCAAGGTCATAAATCTATGAGTGTGTGAACCTCTATGACTGACTGTGACAGAAAGGGTATTAATGTGATCAGCATCAATACCAAGGTGCCAGATCAAACACAAAATTGATTTATCTTCATTATGAGTATGACAGTAATGGAAACATCCAGACTGGAGAAGTAATCTGTTCAGAGGGAGACTTCAACCGTAGCACTTCCCCTGCTATTAGTTCCTGTGAAGTTACAGTGATAGGCCCATTTAGCATGCTTTCAATGTATTCCTCATATGGTCTCCAGGTGAGTAATTTCAGGAATCAGGAAGCTGGCCATAATGTGGCTAAGCAGCAAACTGAGCCTGCACTGGTCACCACTTGAGATTCAACGAGTCAAGATTTCATCTTCTAATACACTCGTGCATGTCAGGAATTCACAGTTACAGTACACCCAGTGTGTCACCACAGGGATGACACAGCATAGAGATTCTAAAAGCAAGGTTGATCCTCTGTGTTTATGCATCTTTGGTCTTAGTCAAGCTGAGGAGACAGTTGTCAGTTCGACTAACTTCTTCCCCAACTGCCTGTAAAAACATTCCATTGTCCAGGGAAAAGCATCAGATGCTTCACAGCAAAACACCTTTTTTTATATTAGGAAAGGAATTTTCTAAAACAGGAAACTATTTTTGATTCTGTTGGATCAGTATACGTGTATTTGTGTGAAAGTTTAGGTGTTATTGTACAGTTTAGTTTTGTGGGTCTTGAAATGCTTTGAAGCCCTCCCTCTGCTGTGCTGCTGTAATCAGGTCAGAAAAACAAGGGAAGTGGAGCCCCTCCCTTTTGTGATAAGACCCAAAGGTAAAATAGACGTATGCTTCGGCTGAACAGGTACCTGCAGTCGTGTGTGGTTTTAAACAAATATTTGCTTTCTGGGGAAGCATGAAAGTACTTAAAGTAAGTACTGAAATTAAAGGCAAATTGCTTCCATGCTGGTCACTGCTTACTGAGAAACAATGTCCTGTATGTAGTTCTTTCAGGGAAAACTGAGCTTAGGTGTTTTGTTTCACATCGCTTGGAGGTGCTGAGCTGTTCCTCTTGTCTTCCAAACACAATTAATGAGAGAAAATATATGTAGCAATTGGTAAAGGCATACAAAACGTGTAACAATTGTGTGGCCGCGGTGTATTTGTTAAATGCTTATTCCATAAATTGTTTACATAAGAATACCATTCACATGGTAAAATAATCTTTATATGTTTCCAGCAGGAACATATTTTGGAGCGTCACTGAAGCTGCCAAGAGGCCGCTGCTTTATTGCATTTTTCCGCTGATCTGAAAGAGCCACCTTGCCTAAGGCAACACAGTGGGCTGGCCTGCTGTTAGACTCTGTCTTTTGCCACCTGTGAAACACTACCCTGCCATCATGCAGACCTCGTCGCTCCGCCGGCAGATGAAAAACATGGTCAACAACTATACGGAGGCCGAGATCAAGGTCCGAGAGGCCACCTCCAATGACCACTGGGGACCGCCCAGCTCCCTCATGTCTGAAATTGCAGACCTGACCTTCAATGTTGTGGCTTTCGCCGAAGTTATGGGTATGATCTGGAAGAGGCTCAACGATCATGGTAAAAACTGGCGGCATGTTTACAAGGCGCTCACCCTACTGGACTACCTGATCAAAACTGGCTCTGAACGTGTGGCCAAGGAATGCAGAGAGAATATATACACCATTCAGACTCTGAGGGACTTCCAGTACATAGACAGAGATGGACGTGACCAGGGTGTTAATGTCCGAGAGAAGGCGAAACAATTGGTGGCTCTGTTGAAGGATGAGGAAAAGCTGAAGAAAGAGAGGAGCCAGGCACTGAAGACCAAGACACGCATGGCAGGGGTCACTAGTAGCTTAGGCTCCGGATCAATGCCTCCTCCATATCCAGGGCGCCACACTACCAGTTCAGCAGGAGTCTATGGGGATGACTTCAGCAGGTGCACAGGCTCACCATCCTCCTTCCACTGTAAGTAGCAGGGACAACTGACATATACATATAAAATGTCAAGCAACATGCTTTATAAAACAAAGCTAAAGTAAGCTGCTACAACTACATGCAACATGCGACTTCCCATTTGTCGAAACAGCACAGTTTATACATTTATTTGGTTACAAGTTTATCATTTGAAATTAAAATTTATGCATGATGAATAACAGATTTTCTCATGGTTGCCTCATTTTTTTTTTATTTGACAACAGAAAATCAGAAATTGCCACTAAAGTATTTCCACTCTCTGTCCACTTTTGGAAATTTCCCAATAATCAATTCTGACTTGTTACAACCGTATGATTTATATTAATACATGCAGGCCACGCAAACTTTCAAGCCTTAATCAGTTTTGGTAAATTGCTTGTTCCTTGTGTTATGACTGAAAGTCTTTCAGTTTTCTATTTTCAGATGGTTGGACATCTGCATTCCTTTCATTCTCCTTTACAGCCAAGTCAGCTAAACTGGATTTACAAAGGAGAGGAGGCCCTGTTTATGCAGGACTAACTCTAGTATGAAACCACTTCTGGTTTCTATGTTTACTGTATGTTGTTCTACTGCACTAATCTTGACATCACTGATTAATCAGCTACAGCTAATGGCTCCAACTGTAAAACACATTGTGGAAAAATGCAGCTGTTTATCATTTGTAAATGTGGTATGGCTGGTGTCTGCCATACATTTTGGCATTTGTGTGGTCTGTGGTGTCTGTTAAGGGTGTTAGTCAGTAGCAGAGCTGTGGTTTCATGAAGGAACCGGTTAGTCTTTTATACTTTGATGTCTGTCGCTTGTTTAATGAAGGAAACACAGACTGCCCCGCAGATGGCATCCGGCTGTTTTATTACCACTACTCAGTCAAAAGATCCTTGTGTCGAGTATATTTTTCATGCGATAGATATTACGTGTATGCTTGTTTGGGCTAGAATGAGCGCCAATGGAAACATGTGGCATATTACTAGCTCTGAGCTTTGGGCCTGTGGTTTAGTGATGCCAAGTAGTATGGTTTATGAGACAAATACCCACTAAATGCTGGATAATCATAAAAATACAACATTCCAGAAATCATATGGAATCTGACCAGACAGAATAATAGGAATGTCTTTAAAATTCTCTTGACATACAGTTCTTTAAAAGTGAGCTCTGGTCTATGTACAGGTAAAAAGGGAGGAGGTCATTTGGAGATACCACAACACTGGAGCATGTGGATAGTTGGACAAAATGCTAATGAATGGTGTGGGTGGAGATCAAGTTTGGCAGCTGCTAACTGCCAGCTAGTACTCCAGCACAGACACAGGATATTCAGTGGCAGCACAGTGGAAGTGATTGGTTTTTGACACCTGACCTGTTACCTTCCTTTAGCTCTCTGACCCACAGCCTAGCGCCCAGACTGCTATACTGCCAGCCCACAACCCCAACCCCTCCCCCAAATCTGGACCTGCAACCCACCCAGAGCATTTGGGGTAATAAGGTGGGCCCCAATCCAATCCGTCCATTTCTCTCCCCCACCACCAGCCTTACTCTCCACACAGCTGCACCATTGTTCTCAGTGCAGGCAGACTTAGGAAGACTGTGGCAAGCCATGCCAGCAAAGGCCCTAAACAACAGGCAATGGAAAATTAACATGCAAAAACAGTGCCAGCTCTTTCCTGACCTCAAAAACCAGCCTCGAGTGTTTCTTTCTTTCTTTTCCATCTTCTTCTCCCCCTCCATCTGTCAATGTTTCTCCCTCCATCCCATTGCTCCTCATTCATCTCTTAAACCCGCTCCCCTCTGCTCTTTATGTGTCCCTGCAGCCTCCTCTTCCTCTCCTCAGCTTGCTCCAGACCTAGAACAAGCACGACCAACAACCAGTGGAGAAGAGGAGCTGCAGCTGCAGCTGGCCCTGGCTATGAGCCGAGAAGAAAGTGAAAAGGTACCTCTAACTCAGACAGCACACACACTTCCACTGAGCACGAACCTCTCATCCTTATAAACACATGCGCCTGACAGAAAGAGGCTTCTTAGTTGCATTGCTGCTGACATACTGTATTATTCTGTAGTAAATGGAACACATGCTTTAAACGCTGTCTGTTATGCTAGTGAAGTGCTGCTACTGCCTCTGTGTCTTCTGGGTCACCATTTCCCAGAACTGTTAACAGAAAGCGATACCGTCAACGCTGTCTTTGATATAATCAATAATGGCACTTTGACCAATCAGTGTGAGTCTTACTGACGCGTGAGGAATCTGTGAGCCAAAGAGTGAGAAGCCACACAGGATGTGTGCATTGATCGGCTCTCAAACATCCACAGGGTGCTCCAGTCTCCTCGGCAAGGGCAGACGCAGACTTTTCCTCGGCTAGTATTCTAATACCCCATAGCAGTTGATGATGACAAAAAATAAGATCCATGTATTTGATCTCGATGTTACTCTTCTCTTAAGAGCAACCTGTATTTTTTTGTATTATTTTAATGATTTCCTAATGAATCACTTCGGCTAAATCAAGCATGCTCATACCTTACCCTTTGATTATTCTTCCTAATCCTTCCTGCTTGACCCTAGCCACATTCCTCAGTGGATATTGATGAGCAGACCCAGCTCCAGATCGCTATGAATCTCAGCAAGGAGGAGGCCCAGAAGGTACAAGTATGCTGGGACCAGGAATGAGTCTTCCTTTGCATCCTTTAACCCGTGGCACATCTCCTGGTTCTCTCTACACTAAAACCAGTCTCACCGCCCAGTCTTTTTCCTTCTGAGAAAACAACTGCATGTACTACTCACTACGCTCTTCCCTAGATTTGATCTCTGGCCTCCATCACTTACTTTTGAACGACAAAAGGACATGGAACTTTCTCCAGGAATTAACAAACAATTGGTTCATGCTTTTGTTTTACTAACCTTTAGATTTTTCCTTGTGGTTGAGTTGTACGGGATACATATCTCAAACACTTGACCTGGCACTGACATTCTGGTGTGGTGTCAGGGACGGGACAAGGACTGGCCCCTTTAATCTGATGGGGGCCCTTTAGAATTGCATGCAATGTACTGTGAGGTTGATCATGCATTATTTTCACTTCACACAAACTGATTTCCAATCCCACTCTGGTTAACACTCTCACAGCCAGTCGAACGAGCACCTGCTGCCACTGTGGAAATGGATGAGGATACCCAGCTACAATTAGCCCTGAGCCTAAGCAAGGAGGAACACCAGCAGGTACACTGCAAAACACCATAAAGATCTTTATATGGTCACTGTTAAATTGAAAGTAAATAACCATAAACAGACAAAGTTGATTTTTCATAGTATTTTTACCATAAAAAGACATTATTTTACCTTAAAATGTACAGTTATCAAAAAGGCATACTGTAATGTGTGTAACATTTATACCATATATTGTAAAATACTGGCAACCACAGCTGCCAGTATTTTACTGTAAAATAACTCTATAGAGTAACCTATAGACAAGAGACAAGAGACGTTGCTTTTAGTTTTTAATTCTAATAACACAAGTTTTGAAAGCCTAATTGACAGTGAGAATTCTTTGCCTTATTCATTTATTTATTCAGCTTTAACTAATTTCCACTCCTTAAGGTTACTTTGCTTTGCCAATATTTAAAGTTGTGTAATTACATGTAATGCACTATTTTTGCAGCCTTTGTATCCCTCCCCCCCTTTGTCTCCTCCATCCTTTGTTTTTGTTCCCTCTCTCTGTGCTACTCTTTTATGCTACTGTGACACAAAAGAACTGCTCTGTCAAAGTGATGCTCTGCTCTCCCTTCTCTTTGACCGGAGAAAATTCTGGTACAACCAACTGGCACAATCCAGAAGTTTCTCACATACTGTTGAGGAAAAATACAATCTACCTATTGTTCCTGTGTGCTGTCGCTGAGTCATTAATGTAGTATGATGTGCCAGTATGTGAATTTTGCCCAAAGCCGTCCATCTGCCTGTATCTGTTGACAGGAGCAACTCAGTCGCCAAGGAGATGAGTCGCTGCTCCAAAAAGCGCTAGAGGAGAGCAAACGTGAAATGGAGCCTAAAGGCGGGGTATGAAATATTGGGGTATGAAATATCTCACTGGGGGTGATGAAATATAATAATAGACATGGGATGATATGTTTATTGACCAAAGGTCAAAATCAAAATCAGTTACAATGGTATCAGCTGCGAAAAGTTGGACCTCTTTCAACTCAGAAGTTAATTAAATCAAGTTTTGAAACAGTATACTATGCTAATTCAGATTTCTCTTTGTCTTGTTTATGTGATCAGACGGCCTTCATGGACCTGGTAGATGTTTTTGCCGTGCCCTCAGATCCACTTCCCAGTGATCAGCGCTGGAATAATGCACCACACCAGGCAGGTGCTGTTGCTGGTGCTGTGGGTACAGACCCCTGGGACTCCCTGGGTGAGCTTTGAGTTGTCTTACCATGACTAAAGCAGCACTGCTTAAGTACTGAGTAGTAAAAGATTTGTAGTATATTATGTTAGATTATTAGGTTTGAAATTAAGCTCAAAATGGCTGCTCGTAAAATCACTTTCCTAAATAAATAAATCATTTAGTGAACTGTTTCAATAAAAACTCCACAGTTATTTTTGTATACTTTTCACATACTAACACATACATCTGTCTTTAATTTACATCTGATTAAAGAAAACAGCACCAATATCTCAAGAGCAGATTCTCCCTGGATGGTACCTCCACCTTCCAGCAGTCCTCCCCCACCATGGGAGCCCCCAGTCAACCCATGGGATGCACCGACAAATGCCGCCAACCTCAACCCTGCAGGCCGAGTATGGGCTTTCCCTTCAAACACAGGTCAGCATGCACACAAAGCCACGTAACCTTTTGAAATAACTTTTACAGTTTTACAGTAAAATTATTATACTGCATTTTGGAATGTTTACAGCTTCCGCAGGAGCAGGTCCACTCTCAGCCTCATCAGAAAGACCTATACTCAAGGACACTTCTTCGCGGACTGGAAGTCCCTCGGGTACGCAACACATTATTTTACCATATTTAATCTGCTTTTGTGCATCCTCCGTGTTTACATTGTTGTCTTCCTCTTTTTTCTGCTGGTAGATGGGGATCTCTTTGATGAGGCCATGGATGGTGGTCAGGTAAATCTCAATGGCCGGGGGGAGGGCAGTCCTGAGCTCTTTGACTTGTCCCGTCTTGGAGAAAGTCTTGCTGCCCCTAGCCCTCGTACATGCCGGACACCTGAGGCCTTTCTGGGCCCCACTGCAGCTTCCTTGGTCAACTTTGACCGTTTGATCCCAGCTAACCCTTCACCCAAGACCAGGAACCCATTTTTATCAGGTATTTGTTGTAGTATAACTGTCATTTTCCTTTCCTACTGAAGGTGCAGAAAAGTATGCGCTTTGGTAGCAGCAACTCAATATTAAAATCATCAAATGAAATGCAAATGATATACATTATGGTCAGTCACTGAATGTTGTGTTCTAATTGGGCAGTACTGTATGGTGCAGATTACTTGCTTCTATTACACTGTATTTCAATATATAATATAATTATAGTGACATTTGAACAAAAAAAACAAACAATATTGTTGGTCTCATTTTGTGATGACCTTTATGTCTCATAGGTTTCAGGAATAGTTTCTGCTAGCAACTCTATTGCCCAGTATTCAAATGGTAAATCTAACTTAAAAATGTGTTAAAGAAAACCTAATACTCTTCTCTACTTTGTTTCTTTCTGTCTAGGGCTGAGTGCTCCTTCACCTAACAATCCATTCCAAACTGAGCAGTCGAAACTCAGTCTGAATCAAATGGGCTCTGGCTCCACTTCTGCAGCTCCTCATGCTTCGTCTCTTCCATACAGCGCCTCCTTGCCCCTCCCCATGAGCCATCAGGGTGCCAGCCTCCCTTCGTCATTTACTCACCCCACCCAGCCTGGGCTGGACCTCCCAGGGAAACTCCCTGAACCCTTGCTGCCCTTCTCTTCAGGCAGTACTGAGGGATCACAGGATACACAGATCAGTCAGAACCCTTTCTTATGAGGATCAGCTAAATTGGAGAGAATATCTTACAAAAAGGAGAATGCCATTAGGTTATGCTCTTGAAAAAAATCACTAACTACTGGCCAAATTGCTGCCCCAAGGACTTTTTATATTGTTGAATAACACCTAGATTGGTTCAAGCTGGTCCTGCTCCCCTTCCAACACCAAAACCTGCTCTTCTTCGAGTAAATGCAATAACAGAGTATAAAAGAGATAACATTTTATCTATAAGTATAAGCATCATGTAAAAGTTCTTAAAAGGCCATAACCTATCCCTGGCTACATATACACACATACAGACAGCACAGTTTGATAATGTTGTTACTTATCTGTACGTATCAGGAAAATGTGTGATTTGGCAGAAATACTGTTTCTTCTGGTTCTTGAAAAGACAGTTTTGCCAGAAATGTTACTGCATCAGCAGTGTTGACCAAGTGGAGCTTGTTTTCGATATTTTTCAGCTTCCCTGAGAAATATCAGTGTATACATTTATTATAGTGAGGGGAATTGCTGAATGAAATTATAGTATGGGAGGACTGCTTCAGAATTCATGATAAGTAAGTTGACTTAGGAAAATGTATAAATTTGAGTTTTATTCATTGTTTGAGAACCACTGACTCTCATCAAATATAGGGGATCGATTATAACACAGTTTCATTCTTAAGCTGGGTTTATCATTTTGCATTTTGTAATTTCCCATGGTATAAATACAATCCTCACAATGTAGGCACACACCCAGTACCAGTTGAAGTATTTATTATGCATTGTACGCCCCCTGCTGGTAATAAATCAGTGTAATCACAGTGACTGACAAGAAAAGCTCTTCTTTATTTCTCACATTTTCAAAGCTGTTAAAATGTGTGTAGACAAGAGTATCAAGAGGTTTCCTTCAGCAGTATGAAACCATGTCCTCTGATCACACACAGTCATTCACTCTGCATCTGTTAATAATTTAATTATTAAAAGTGACCTATATAACTCACAAAAGTTAAAATGGTCCTCCTTAAAATCCATCCTTCCATATCACTTATATACATATTTTTCACCATTCACCCTTATGACCATTAACATAACTTGTACACTTTTATACATAACAACACGTCAATGTTGTAGAACTCTAAAAACAGAGTAAAATCTATCCTTTTAAACTGAGAATACTGATGTCGCCAGGCAAAAGGCTGGAAAATATGATTCTGAGTATTGTGTATATTAGAAAACAAATGTATGTCATTTTACTGTGGCAGACTCCAGCCAGCTCAAAACCTCTCGAAGACCCTGTCCAGAGAGGGCACTGAGCTCCAGTGTTGTAACTGGCTGAGTGGCAGATGCAACAATGTCCTCCATCCTGAATAGAGATTTTATCTCAACGAGGCTCATAATGCAAGGTATGTCCCTGAAAAAGGTTGGAATGAAGAACAGAAATCAGAAAACACACTATGGTAAATTAGGATACATCTCGTGCTGAACCTGCTGAGTGACATCAGTTTGTTGAGAGTGATGTGTGTAATAAAAGTGTCACCTCTTGTTGAAGAGAATAAGCACCGAAGCATTGCGCAGCGGCTCAGCAGAAAGGACTGACAGCAGCTGGACACACGAGCAGGATATCTGTGCAATGTTGGCAGAATCCACCATGAACTATGAAAAAAAAAAAAAAAAACAACGAAGAAAAAGCGATTTAGCCAAATAACTCTAATATTCAATACATTTATTTGCCAAATAATGAAAATGAATGCAATATATATACTAATGCCATACAATGACAGAGGAGCAGTCTTGGAAGTAACTGGGCCATATAGGGCCCATGCAGCCTCCCAGCTCTCTCACTGTCACCATTTTCTTTTTCAGCGTCAGGTCAATCAGATTTGTTCCCACCTGGCAAAGAGATTTGAAGTGTTATAAGTGCAACATCAAAACTGAGCCTGTAAATTTTACATGAAAAGCCCCTTCCATGACTACTTACTGTGGGCAGAGTTGAAAGTGGTGTCCCCAGTTCACCTAAACCATACACACTGAGCTGTAAATAAAATCCGTTAGGGAAGATATCCACAGGGCCCGGTGCTGGGGCATTTAACTTGATAGGCAAGAACATACATTTAGTGTTTTTCTACAGGAGTGTAATTAAAAGCACAAATATATGTTTATATACTTAATATACACCCACTGACCACCTTATTAGGTACACCTTAGTAGTACCCAGCTGGACCCAACTATCCACATTGACATGATAACATCAAGCAGTTGCTGCACATTCATGATGTCTCCTGTCTCACTACATGAACAGTGAGCTCATGGTTAAAAAAATTGTCACACATAATTTTAACTTTGTTAACTTTGTCTCAGCACATTATCATGCTAGAAGTAGTCATCAGAAAATGGGAATGTAAGGATCATAAAGGGCTGTGCATGATCAGCAACAATATTCTGGTAGGGTGTGACATGTAAATAGATAGCTGGGATTTAACCATTTTCACGTTGTTTATGCCAAAATCTGACCCTACATCCAAATGTCAAAGCATGAATCAGACCTCATCAGAGCAGACCCTTTCCTAATCTTAGCTGACAGGAGTGGCACACAGTGTGGTCCTCTGCCTCTGTACAGCCCGTCTTCTCCGAGGTTTACGTGTTATGCGTTCAGAGATGCTCTTCTGCATACTTCAGTTATAACAAGTGGTTGTCTGAGCTACTGTTGCCTTTCTGTCAGCTCGAACCAGCCAGACCATTTCCTTTGACATCAGCAAGGCATTTCCGTCCAGAGAATTGCCTGGATTTTCTCTTTTTCGGGTCATTCTCTGTAAGCCCTAGAGATGGTTGTGCGTGAAAATCACAGCAGATAAGCAGCGTCTGAAATCACATTTCGTCCCCATTCAGATCGCCTTGGCCATGTCTATATGTCTAAATGTACTGATTTGCTACCATGCCATTAGCTGTTCAGATATTTGTGTTACTAGTGAGTATATTTACAAATCTGTAATTGCGTTTGTACCTAATTCTAAGAACTCAGGTTCTTAGCGACTTAACAGCTTCTACCACTAACTTAGCTTGTTGGGCTAAATTAACTAGCTAGCCAAGCCATTCCGTACTGTTTAGTTGTTTTCTATGTAGTTCAAAACATTCAGCAAAGGATATTTTGTAGGCGTTTGAGCAACAGTGTCTTTCCGACCCCAGTCGCTCCAAGAAGTAAACACACTTCTTTGCAGCTCATTTCTTTTTTCCAGCAGAAGCATAGCGAAGCCAGTGATAGCATGTAGCCGATGTAGCCGATGTAGTCTCACTTGGCACCATGACGACGGTCACGTGGTCGTGGTGGTGGTATTGATAGGGCAAAGTAGACATCAATCATGCTCGATTCTTTGTTTGATTGGTTACTGTTCCACCTTTACCCTTGGCGGAAGGAAAACACTCTCGCCAGCCCTGACATACCAGAAACGCCCCTCGAATTTCTGGAAGTCCATTTGCAAAGCGTTGTTGGTGTTAAGTCCTCACAGTCCTACTATAATAGGCAAACGAGAGTCGCCTTTGAGAAATAAGTATGGAAGCCAAGTTAAAGAAAGAGCTGGGGACAACCATGCTGAAGGCAACTGGTCACTCAGGAGGTGGATGTATCAGCGAGGGCCAGAGTTATGATACTGACTCAGGGAGAGTATTTGTGAAGATAAATCATAAGAGCGAGGTATTTATTATTATTGTTATTGTTATTATTATAAATTGTTTTACATTATTTGTTGTTTTTTATTCTTTGTCTTTGCAGTGACATTCAATTAGTTCATTTCCATTTGTGCTCATTTCAGACATCAGTGGATAGGATTTGTTACAGTAGCTATAGCCTCAGAGTTATATTTACATGAATTTTGTACTGATATTGTGAAATAGGGAATAGTGCATTTATTTATTTTTTAATATTTACTATAAACACAGACACTTGTGTAGACAGGCGCAATTTTGTGTACTTTTTCCCCCAGGCCAAATTGATGTTTGATGGGGAGATGGCCAGTTTGGAAGCCATTACAAAGACAGAAACTGTTAAAGTCCCAAAGCCTGTGAAGGTGATTGAGCTCGACAAAGGAGGATGTGTATTTGTGATGGAACATCTGGACATGAAAGGACTTAGCAAGTAAGAGCTCTCTAACGCAGTTAATCTGTATCAATATTAGTATATACCATAGCAGAGTCATGGCTTATTTTTATTCTGTTTTTGATTAAATCTATCTTCAAATCCATTGAGCAGGTATTCAAAGCTGCTCGGAGAGCAACTAGCAGATCTGCATCTTTACAACAAGAGACAGTTGGAAAAGTTAAATAAAGAGCAGCAGACAGTGGGTAATTCAATTTAACTTTGCTTTAGTGCATGGATATGCAGGGAAATGCACCTAAAATGTTAATGTTGCCATTACCTCACTAAATAGCAGTTGTCTCCTGGATCATCAACGAGTCACTTGCTGATTTAATTATTCATATTTGGCTATATGCAGGAAAAGGAGCTGGACAGTCAGATGTGCTTGTCATCGAAGACTTTGGCTTCGGGGTGACAACATGCTGTGGATATCTACCACTGGTAAAAGATGTACAGATATGTAAAACTGTATGGCAGTCTCTAAGCTGTAGTTCAGTATGTGGTCTCCAAATCCTCTGGTCTCTTTTTTTTCCTTACCTACACAGGAAAATGAGTGGCAGAAAGACTGGGTCACGTTTTTTTCCCAGCAGAGGCTACAGCACCAGCTTAACATGGTGGAGAAATCATATGGCGACAGGGAGGCCAGAGAACTATGGGCTAAGCTACAGGTGCACTTATCCTTATCAGAAAAAAAAATACTTAACACATACATAATCTTTACGATTGTATTAGTAATCTAACAGGGCATTGTGCATCTTGTGCATGGTATTTACAGCTGAAGATCCCTCAGTTTTTCACAGATGTGGAGATTGTGCCTGCTCTCCTCCATGGAGACTTATGGGGAGGCAATGTGGCACAGTGTGCAGAGGGCCCTGTCATATTTGACCCTGCTTCTTTCTACGGCCATTCCGAGTTTGAGCTGGGTATCGCCGGAATGTTTGGTGGCTTCAACAGCTCTTTTTATTCTGGGTACCATGAAAAGATCCCCAAAGCACCAGGATTTGAAAAGAGGAACCAGCTTTACCAGCTCTTTCACTATTTGAATCACTGGAATCACTTTGGTGGGGGCTACAGAGGCTCTTCAGTAAGGATTATGAAGGACCTACTGAAGTAACTGAACTCACAACCACTTGTAGAAAGCTTTATAGTCTTAAACCTACGCCAGGTATTATGTATATATTAATAATCTGACCAAAAGTGTGTCACAGCTGATTGTCTAGAAAATACAGAATCAACATAGTGATTCTCTCATTCTCTGCTTCCAATCTTGTAGGTTTGAACATGTATGTTTGTGTGTCCCAGTTACATTAACAAATACATCTGAGTTTTTAGAATGCTGCAAGGTAATATCTGATTGTTTTTCATTCCATGACCAGTCTGAATGATGCTGCTGTGCAAAGGATGCCAGATTTTCACAAGGAATGCAATACTTATCTACATTATAATAACCTGGCTGGTTGATGTTATGCGGCTTGGCAAACTGCATATCCTTACAACATGCTGACATATAGAAATAAATCCTTGTTGTCTCCTTCTTAACCAGCAATAAATTCTGACATGATCTAAAGTGTTTGTCTCAACGAGCTGTATTTCCTATTTATGTAGTATCTCAGGCAGACTCAACGAGCGTGTCAACATTGACAAGTCCATCAGAATTTGGTTATCACATTTTACAGCTTGAACATTGTATTTATATACTGTGTAATTTGCTTATATTTCTCTTTCTTACTATTTGGTAATAAAACAAATATAATGCTTCACATTACATTATTTTTATTGCTACTTACAGTATACCGTTATGGATTATGTAGTGTAATACTATATATTTTTTAAACAGGCAATGTGCACCAGGAGATACACACTCTTTAACATCCTGCAGGGTGTGTGCTGGGAGGTTTTCACTAATCATGTTAGCATGTATCAAAAGTCTTGTCTAGTATTACCATCTAGATCACATGATTTGGTTCAGGCTATCTTTCATCGTTTCGTCAGCCTGATCAGAAAACATCATGGCCGCCAGTAGTGGAGAACCTGCTTCCTTTGGGGTACGTAATCATATATTAGTCATACTTATTTTCAATAAAACAACAATATAAATTCCTAAAATTAATTAGGACATTTGTCTAAACATTCTGATGAAGAAAAAATGTC
>JASGAT010351106.1:0-39615 GCA_030220025.1 Chelon auratus | reverse complement strand
AGAACAAAATGTTTCAGTTTGCCGGTCAGAATTTAACCAACTCATCAAATGTACTCAGCTCTCCCTCCTCGGGTCAGTCTGATCCGAGTCTGTGACCTCGGAGTAGCTGGCTGGCTGGCCGGCTCGGGTGGATCAGACACCGAGTTGAGACAGATCTCCTGCGCTCTTGTCCAGATGGCACTTTCCTAAATCCCATTTCATTGACAAAAGGTGTTTTCTTCAAGCGGGCCGCCGTGGGCACAGGATGTACCGCGAGGCCGAGGGATCACACGAGGATTAACCTATGCTATTTATGCCTCTGAAGATATTTGAAGGGCAAGAGTTTACATCTTGTTGTGCAATCTGTTCACAAGAGCTATCATTCACAAACGCGCACATAAACTTATTTGATACATCCTTTTTTTTCCTGTCCTGCTGTTTCCAGACACACAAAGACCACTCTGTCCCAAAACTGACCCCAGAAATCCTCTTTACACCCCCGTCAGTGGACCTCCCTCTGTGCTGTTGATGTATTCCTTATTGCTGAGAAAGCAGGTGGCCTGCTGGTTAAACCCACGACGTCCAGACCGTCAATAAGTAGGCCTCTGCACCCAGAGAATCTAAGCGAGGATTAGCCTGTCTGAAATGTTTGCACACATAAAGAAAGAAAACCTGTTAACAGCATCTTATTGGCTGCAAAATCCCAAATATCCAGAGGATAAAACCAGATTTTGTAGCCGAGCTAAGATAAGAAACTCGGTGTTAAAAAAAACACTTGACCAAACAACAGGTGACTACGTTTCTTTGTCACAAAGTCGCATGATCAGAATCACTTCTTTACTCAGTGGATAGTGTATTGCTAACAGTACTTATGAGTGCTAAAAAGAAGGAGAACCGGTAGATCCAAAATGGAGGATGCAGCCGTATGAGTTGTAGCTACGTCATGTGTGAATTGAACCGTAAGATTTCCTGAGGTGAGAAGCTTCGACGGTATTTGTAGACACGCCGTTAAACCAGTGGATGTTTAATGTTCTAATAACTTAAAATTCAACTGAGCCGCCATTTTGTTTAAGTTTGTTCATTCAGCTTCACTTACCATTTGTGTTAGCTCACTTTGGAGGGATTATTGAGTTTTATTTCAGCCTAATTGGTCAGTAAGAAGAAGAAGTGGCGTTTTTACTTAGCACTGAAGGAAGTGGAAGGTCTTTCCATGTCCCCAATTTGCCTGTAAGCACTTTCATTAGTGTAGCTTTGGGACTAGCTAGCTAGCTTTGGCACTAGCTAGCTAGCTAGAAGGAAGTGGAGCCTTCCATAGCTAGCTAGCTAGCTGAATTTGTGTTTATGTCCTCTAAAACAGAAGGTCTTTTTACATCTGATAAACGGTGTTCCTCAAAAACTAAAGATTGACCTTGCGCTGAGGATGATCTGACCTTTAGCCAGCCGATTACGCTGTCATCTGTTGACATGTTAATCAAATGTCCTGTTCTCACACACGTGAACTCAATCATGTCAAATCAAAGTCAGCTGCTGCTGCTGCTGCTGCTGCTTCCTGGCAAAGAGACAAGAGGTGCTCCATGTGATTTTATAATCAGAGGATATGAACAGGTTAGCGGCATGCGGGCCGCGGCTGTGCGTTTGGGAAGCAGCTGCTTTCCCAGCAGATCGTGAGAGGCGAGGAAAGGGTCGCACGAAACTTACGAGCGCATACACAGAGGTAATGTGTTCTCCAGCTGCAATTTTAAGGACTCCTATGCAGAAGAAGTTCTAACAGCGTCCCCCGCTTTTTTTTCTCCCCTGCATCTGACAGTTTGAGCTCTCCTATTTTCCCCTCTTTAATCAAGCAAACAATTAAGAGCAAGATTGGGACCGGTTATGCGTCTCCGCGGCCATCGCAAACCCAGGCAGGCGGCTAATAAAAAGCCCAAACTAAATTTCATGCGGATTTTATTTGCCCAAATCCAAATGAAAAAGATTGTGTGAAGTCTCGGATTAAGTCCAGTGCAGCACTACACTTCATTTAAGTGTGTTTTTCTATGACTGAATGGAAAAGACAGGGATCCAAGATAGGCCTTAGGTCTTGCTCCACTTCAAGAAAAGTCCAATTTACACAAAATTCTGCATGCTTTGTGACTGAAACTGAGCAGGTGATGTGGAAGAGGCTAAACAAGGGCGTAGTTACGTTTCTGTGAAGAATTTGAACTAAGCTTTGGGGTGCAATGGAGTGACGTTGGTCCAGGGATAACATTATGACCACCTTCCTAATATTGTGTAGGTCTCCCTTGTGCCTCCAAAGCAGTTGTGACTCATCAGAGAATGGACATGGGCCTTCTGAGGGTGTCCCCTGGTGTCTGGCAACAGAATGGGGTCCTATGGGTTAAGGGGAGGTGCCTACGGGGATCATCCGACAGATACTTGATCAGTTTGGGATCTAGTGAATTTGGAGGCTAGGTCAACACCTTGTGCTGTTCTTCATGGGGGGGTTAATGGGGTTTTAATGTTGTACTCTATGTATACGGCATAGGAGGAGGAAACAGCTCACGTTAAGCCTCCTCTGCATCCTGTCCTCATTCGTCCTCTAAAGTCCCATTTCTCTGAGGCACGTGCCCCCGAGCAGAGAGCCTTCTGAAATTTCAAAACAAACCGCAGACGGAAGCGCAGAGAGGGATAGAGAGAGGGAGAGAGAGAGAGAGCGCCGCAAAGCTCGCGCCCCACTGGGAGAGCAGGGGGATTATGGGGGATTACGGCCCTTTTCTTACCCTCCACTTTTCCTCCTCCTCTACACCCTGTATATTGTCAAAACATCGTAGTGAGGCGGTAGGCAGTGAATTTCTTTCACTGTCAGCACCAGACGATTATTATCTCACTAAATTATTGTTTGTAGTTGGTCTAGTGTGACTGGTTTTGTAAATGTCATCGTCATTATTGTTTCGCAGTGTCACCTGTTGTCATTCCTGCTGTGTTTAAGCATTGTCTAGACGATTCGTCATGACCACAATACACAGCTGAGATGATAAAATGTCAGTGTATGGAGATTTATGTTGTTTTTTGGGGGGAATCGCTTATTTTTTTCGTCAGCCAAAGAAATGCTCCAAGCGACACTTTCTTCTTCCTCCGTCAGGGCTCCTCACGTTGTTTGTTTTGGCTGGCGTTCAGAGAGCCTGCTACCTTGTGCGTGTCTTTTCCGTGCTGCCAGACAATCGTTGCGCTGTAGCTGAAAACGACACAGCGGGACAGAAAACAACAGGCCCGACAATTTTCACTTAAAGAGCTTTTCTCTTAATCGACTTGTTTATGGCACAGACTGCTCCGGTTTTATTACAGGGACGCTTAGTTTACAGGCCGTAAAGTTGAGAATAGAGTAATCAGTGTATGGTGGGTTAGTTTGTATCACACAAATTAAATTAAATGAACAGGAAGCTTAGATTACACGGAGAGACGCAGGCTGCCGGTAAAATATCGTGTGTCATCACTGAAAACATAATTCAACAACAGTTTGACCATCTGCGTTGGTGTGACCTACTTTGCTCACGCAGTACGTCACAGTCTAAATCCTTCAGCGGCCTTCCGTCCATGTTGGTTTATACAATAATAAGTCCAGTAGCTCATTTATAACTTGTATTTGCTTTTAAATGTTTGACCCATTTTAGACCTTCATAAATTTTCTGTCTGTTGAAAAAGCCCTCAGCCCATTTAAAAATAGCACAGCGAGGATATCAGGGTAGTATTAAACAATGTGTTTCTCCATGCCAATGTACAGCACCAGGAATAGCATGTCCGGCTAACTAGCTTACTGCTAGCGATAGTGCTCACTCAAAGTTACTTGCAGTGCTTATGAATTTAGCATTAATTCCATTAGTTCCCTAATAAATCAGACTTGATGCTTCAGCATTCTTATATGATGTTTTGCTCTTGATGTCACCTCTACACAAGTATCGGACCCAACAATGTCTAAAAAGTCGATGACTCATCCTGCACTGGGGGCGTGTACTTATTCTGCATCCAATGAAATACTTCCTTGAATTTTCATGTCCCTCATTCACGAGCAACATGGGCGGAGTCTGCTGAGACCATTGGAGTTGACCAGTCAGAGCAGGCGGGGCTTTTGGCTCAGTTTTTAGAGGAACCACATAAATACATGTAAACAAATAGCACTTAAAGTCGCTAAATACACGTTGGACAAACTAATAGTAGTATACAAGTTTGTGACTTAAATATCTACCGTGTCTAAATGTAGCTGCTCTGCTTCGATTTTTATTTGATTTAAGGATTTACCCGTCGAGCAATCCTAGCTAGCATTAGCGGAGATACTAATATCAGCTAGCCTTCACCCTCCAACCTGCATTTCATGAAAAATTGTTCCTTTTACTGGCTTCATTAGTCATTAGACCGTTTAGCTTTAGCTTCAGTCTGAATGTCTTCAGCTAACAACACCCGATAACATTCGCTAGCACTAGCAACAATGGGTCGATGGATACTAGCACGGAACGACAAGCCAGGTTTTGTTGGTAATCTGCAGCTTTGAACTGCACATGTGAAAATGGAAAGCCCAAAAGACGTACGTACTGCTTAGCTGACATAAATGCTTCACAGTGTGGCATCAATAGAAATTGATTTCCCGCCGCATATACACTGACATCAACTGTTTCATGAAGTAAAGCGCGGACAGCCTTTTCCCCCTACGGACAATGTGCTGAGCAGCAACAATCGGAGGGCACGCGGGCTGTCACAATGCCAGCGTAAGCATTAAACGCGCCCTTCCGCTGCCTCCACACGGACACATTCACTGAGACTTCAGACGGCAGGAAGCAGACGTCTCGAGCTTGTGTGGCACAGAAATGTAACCTAAAACCATTGGCGATCTCAAAAATAGCTGCGACACCAAGCAGCCACCGACCTGGCTGAGGAAGACCTCGATTATAGGTCAAACATATCCAGTGCTTTTCTTTAAATTATTACTGTGTGGTAAGGTATTTTTCTTCATGCGTGTTTGGACAGGTGCGCACCAAACCAACAACAAAGCCTAGGGCATCTGGAAGAAGCAAAACCATGAAGGAACTGAGCCCGAGATACTGGAAACTGTGCAATTGGTTAAATAAGCGGCTGAAGGCCTCATCTGGTTGACATCTGCCTGTCTCTACGGACATGTCGGCAAGGACGTGCAAAGCCCTAAACCCTACTTTTTGTTTGTGGAGATGGAGCGTGGGTGTGCTCAGTGTGCACAGAATTTGACACGGCAAACTTTCCCAAAAGGCATATTTGCTTTGAGATCAGCATCACATTGCCTCCTTTGGATCTTGTACTTATGTCACGGCACATGTTCGGAGTGTAAATGTGGTCTTTTTTCTCCCCTCCTGCAGCTCCCTATCAGCAGAAATTTAAGCGAGATAGATGGAGCCGATCTGGGTCAGTCAGTCACGCAGGCGTCCCTGAACTTCATTCAGCTCGTGCCTGGTGCAAAGTGTTCAACCACACACATAATATTAATATAAACACACAGTCTGAGGTCAGGTTCTAGTTTCCTGTTTGCTTCCTATGGTTGGGACAGGAAGAGAAATGAGAAGTCTTTCCTTTCGTCCACATGTCACGCTATTTCCCACATCCTTTTTTTCCCCTCCTTATCTACCTCAAAGATTATCTGACTCTTGGGATTTGTGAATTTAGGATAAGTAGGAAGTCTGCGGCCTAGCATCGCTGATATTGGTGACATTCAAAATGATTTTTCACATGAACGTCACAGCGAGCCAAGCTGAAAGCATCATCTGTTAGAGTCNAAAAAAAAAAAAAAAAAAAAGCTCCAGGGTGGAAATTTCTCCAAACTGACATTTGTGCATGAAGCACAAACGTTCATGCAAGTTCCAAAGTGTGCAGTTTTGTTTGCGTATTTCAATAATACATCAAGAACAAACTAAGGTATATTAGGATTTGGTTTCCAATGATTAATTGATGAGTTACTTTAAATAGCTTTCACGTTTTCAGGCAGCAGCCGGTGACACGTGGAGCCGACATCAGCTGGAAGAAAGTCCAGACGGAGGCAGGAATAGAGGAGGACGGACACTCTGCTTAAGTGAAGGTGATGTTAGAAGTATTTATATCTGTCGATACGCGCCGTCCATCTGCTGTGTCACTGCAGCACCGGCCACATGAGGTGCCGCAGTTATCGTGGTTAATGGCTGATCCCTTCAGTAATGATTGTATTGTCGATGTTCTATGTACAGTAGTCAGTCGAGCCTTGTCAGGGTTTGTGGTTAAGTCAATGTATATATTACGCTAAATGAAGAGCAATTATATGTGGAAAAAAATAATTTTATGTCATTTATGTAGCTTATTTATGGTGTTTCAAACCTGTTGAAGGTTTGTGGATTAACTCGATTCATAAATTTTGCTGAATAAGGAGCTAGATATGAGATATAGACCAAACATTTAGAGCAGTGGTGTCAAACTCAATCAGAGAGGGGACCATAACTCCAAATCACGGGCCAACCAGAATGGATATTTATTTAAAATGAGACACAATTTGTCTTTTCAGATGTATTATCAGAAATTACTCATACAGAAATATGAATTTAACTTTTTCCAAACCATAATAAAGCATGTAGAAATTAAAACTTGCAGATGTGTTCCAAACACTTTTCCCTGGACTATTTTACCAACTGGGGCCAATACGACGCTATTTTTCATAAGATATTGCGAGATTAACAGTCCACAGTATGGTTTCCTAACCTATGTTGTGTGAATTTGTTGTTATCGACACTTTGAATTGACGCCAGAATAAAATAATAGCCTAGCGGGGCTAACGGGCGGTTGCTATGGAGAGCAGAGCTAACTAGGGGGCTAAGTTAGCATGCTAAGGCCGTGTTAAACATGCTGCTATTTGGCTAACGGATACGTTCGGTGTGTCCGTGTGTTAGTATCTGTGTTAACTGACTGCTGTTTAGCTGTAGTGGTGTGGTCATTTATATTTTAGTAAGTTTTCTTCTGTTTGCGGTGTGTGCTACCATGGAACAGTAGGCTAACTGATTTAGCCGATTGTCTGCTAACTCGCATAGAATTGCTACATCTTTGTGTAAGAATCTCCGTTAACATATTTTAGTATTTAGTGTTCTAATGCTTGTGGCTAAAGCTTATATGGGTCAACGCAAGGACTGATCGTACTAGTATCAATGGTGCGCATGCAAAATACCTGCGGGCCAATTCTGATGGATATAAAATATCTTGCGGGCCTGATACTGTTGTCCTATGGGCTGGATGTGGCCAATGTTTGACATGTGTGATTTAGAGGGTGTTTAGTTTGTGATGAGAACGATCAGAGTTTGAACTGAACAAATGAAATGTATGTTAGAGTTGAAGCGGGAGGGAGATTGGGTCTGGACTAGCGAATAAATACTTTGTCCTCTTGATCTTTGGGGCACGAGAGACCTTCTCACTCGACCTTTAGCGTTGCATTTTGGTTGGACTGATCATCCACTGATTGGAAGGAGAGGAAAGAAACGACACAAGCTTTCCTAAAATATCTAATCCAATCATTCTCTCTGCCCTGTTGTATTATGATACATTATTAAAAGCCAGAAAAATTGGAATATTGACCAAACAATAATATCAGATTGTCCATCTGTAAAGCTGCATTCCGCTGGGTAAATCCAAAATGACATTAAAATAGCCTAAAACAATCAAAATAATGCTTTCTTTACATGTGTATTGACCAGCCCTATAATTTAAATTATATATGAGTATTATTTATTTAGATAGATAGATAGATAGATAGATAGATAGATAGATAGACGACTTTATTTATTTAGCCCTCACAAAGAAAAATCGGACAAAAAAAAAAAGGATTGAAAATCCACCCTTTTGAGGAATAGTAACAAACTTACCCCACGTTGATTGATACAAAAGATTAAATAGATGCACACACTGAGGTGATATTTAGGTCAACCTCACCCCACCACCACCAACACCATCATCCCTCCTCCCTCTTTCGCTGAGGGGCTTTGAGAAGAACATAGTGTTCCAGCGCAGTCTGTACATGTAGTTTACAGCACACACTCACACAAATATGCTGCATGCAACAGAGTATTCCCGCACAAATTGTAAACACAGACGCGCACTGTTTTTCCATCAGTGTGGTCGTTCAGGAGGACAGTGGCCTCTAGAAGCACAGGTGAAGAGCTGCGTTGAATATGAGTGGGAGGCATGAGACATGTAGCATGTCTGTTGCATATGGCATGTAATTCGATGTTGGTTAAATATGTTAAATAAGTAGCTTTTTGGAAGGGAATGGTAGTATGTTGGAAACTGCCACTTTTCTTCTGCATTCAAGAAATAGTTAAGAACTAAACTAGTGAGATGAAACCAATGTTTTCTGTAATTCCAAATTATGTTCCTAGAAAAAGTGTTTAACAAATATATGCTTGAATGCAGTCGAATGTTGGCCATTATTTGGCATCAGGCTCTAGGTTTTGTATCCTGCACCAAGCTAACAGTAGCTATTTCCCCTTTCAAATGACAAATACAGACTACTGCCACCTGCTGCTACGAAGAGGTAAGTCTTTTCACGCAAGTGCAGAATGTACGTGCCGGCTGTTGTAGCCCGTGCCGTGTTCAAGCGCAACATTTCCTTGTAACTGGTGGAGGTAGAGCAGAGAGCAGTATTAATTAGTATTAGTTAAAAGAAAACGCGACTCTGGAGGAAGTGTAGGCGGGTCATTGCTAACGCGGCTTCGCGGAGCTCCACGTCTCGGAGCTCCACGACTCGGACCATACTGCGCAGACTCTGGCTCCAAACTAGCAAGATGCCGCTGCCCGTATCCCCGGAACAATGGCGTCACTTTGGCCAACGCGTGAAAGTGGGGATGCATTGTCCATATTTATATACAGTCTATGGTCCAGACACATGCGACCTGAGGCAACCCTACAGCCGGTACTTTTCTTTCTGTCAGTTTGGTGTTTGTAACTTCAATGTGGTTGCTGTTGCTGAAATTGACAGATAGAGAATATGTTTGTGTACTAAAATGACACCATAGTATCAAATTACTGCATGTTTTATACTAATAATAAGAATTAAAAGCGACATGAATTTCTATATTTAATTGTGACAAATTGAACATTAAGACATTACTGCCACAAATGTAGCTTTAAATATACCTCAGTTCAATATCATGTCTGTCTTCAGTTGCATGAGTCTTTCACACTGTCGTACATCAGCGTGCATTGTGATTTAAGCCCACTTTGGAACTAGCATCCAAACTTGATCACATCTTCCGCGTCGTCAGAACTTTCCCAGAAATCCCCCCCCCCGTCTGGTACCCACACAGTGTTTGTAACCATCGACATGTGGGAAGTGAGGCTTAGTGCAAACGTACACAAAGGCAGGCACGCACACACTCGTGCGCAGTAGTCATCGACGCGAGCGAAAGCAGAGGAAGGGGTCAGCGTTTCAGCTGAAGTACACGGCACAGCGGAGCGTGGGCATGTGAAACACTGCAGATCTCAAGCGCTTTAAACAACAAACCAATTTTTTTTTATTTTTTTTTATTTCCTACCCAGTATCGAGTCTGTTGTGTAATTTGTATGCACGCATGTAAGTGTCAAAGCGTGACAGACATTAGCTGGAGACTTGACAGTGAAGCTTGTACGACATGTTTTGAAAGGATTTTTTCCTGAGGGAGTCTCTCTGTAGGTGCACAGAGATTGGCACGAAGCAAAGCCACATGCTGGTATGAAGCGTCACGATGTGCAGTTTGTCCTCTGGGCCCTACAGCCAGCCTGCACCACAGATACTCTGTTTAAAAGCAGCAGGAAAAGGGCAAATATTGGTGTCTAAACTCCCACACACCTAGTGTTAAGTACTCGGTGGTAAACAAGAAGCCTCTTCACGAGCAGGCAGCTAGGTTTGTTTGCATGATGTGTTTATCTCGGTGTGGAGCCTCTGTTTAAAATGGAAAAAGGAATTAGCAGTGAGCGACGTCCTCTTCTCGGCAGCAGTGTGTACAGCTAATGTAAATTCTGAATTAAATCTAGACACTCATGTGACCTTTGAGCCCTGAAATCTTTTCCATTGATTCTCGAGTCCAAGTGGACTTTTGTGCCAAATTTGAAGAATTTGGCTCAAAATTCATGTTCTCGAGAGCGAACCAGACTACAAGGCAAAACCCCTCTGCACATGTGAAGCAATTTGCTGTAGTGGTGGACGCTTGTGGACGTTCAAGGCCTTGGTTGCCGGTATGTATACTTCTTAACCCAAATGTTTCCAAGTGAAACAAGCAGAACAAGCTAGCGCACGGATAGAGCTTGCTCTTCTTGCCATCGCAGCTCTCTTATTTGTAAAGAAAACACTGTCAATGGCGCCAATCAGCTGGATCAGTTGCGCCAATAGGTCGTTGCCTCAAAGTTGAAAATAATTCAACTTGGCACCTGCCCACTTTGCATTACTAAAGGTTTTTTGCGCCTATCATCGTGGTCTCTTGTCACCACGTCGCTTCCAGTTTCTTCAATACGCCCCCTAACCCCTGTACTGGCCAACGGTGGTGCTTTTAATTCAATTCAATTCGATTTTATTTATATAGCGTCAATAACAATACAAATCGTCTCAAGACGCTTTACAAAACGCGGCCTGAAACCCCCAGAGCAAGCCTGAAGGCGACGTTGGCAAGGAAAAACTCCCTTTTAACAGGAAGAAACCTTGAGCAGAGCCCAGCTCATATGGAGGGACCCATCTGGCTAAGCACTGCCTAACTGCAGGATTCCATGAAGACTGGGCAGGCTGATTAGACCACGACAACAAACGTAGTATAGAGCTCCACAGGAAACGCACAACTCCAGGTCAGAGATACTCACAAGAAGAAGGAGGCAAATGATAACATTAGATTACATTCTCGCAATGACGATGTTAGCAAATAAAGCTTTTATCGCCTGCACCATCTACTATGCTACTGTGCTGACTTCTGGCAATCGGCACACGCAGCAGGGAATGTCCTTGCACGGATTTGAGGAACGTGAATTCATTTTATGATAACACATCCGATAATTGGGAGTGGAAGAAGAGCTAGTTGAATTCCTCCTCTGGGGAACACGATTGTGCCAAAATGAATGGCCAGCCTTCTGATTTCTAATGAGATAATTCAGTCTAAACCAAAATGTTGCGCTGATCAGCGTAATCCAAGTTATGTACTGCAGTTTTTTTTTTAAATAATCATAATAAATTAATGAAAAGACAAGAGAATATTTGGCAAATCTTTAAATTTGTATCAAATAAAGATAAATACAATTTTATATATATTTTATAATTTTCAAATTATTATAAAAAGAGAAAAATGCAACATTAGTCATACATTAATAAATTAAACTCACAATATTTCTCACTCACTCACTCACTCTACAATATATTTGATGTGGGGGGTCCTGGCGGGGCCTGTGAACATTTGGGGCATCACAGATATCTAGATAGTGGTGGTGTCTGCACGTAACTATGTGTATATGTTTGTTTCTCTTATCTATTGTTAATATTAGTTAGCGGAGGTCAGCATGTATGGTACGATTAAATGACTTTTTTAATCTGTATTTCTTTTTCTGTGGAAATGCGATCAGATAATAAAAGGTGCCCCTGAGATTTTTGTTCTGTCTTTCCAATTTAGGAAGATTATTTTTTTTAGCAGTTGTTAGGGTGATCAATATGGCTTGTTTGTAGTTCATGGGTAGGTCAGCTGAAGAAAGGTCTCCTAACAGACGTATAGATGGAGAGACTGGAATACCCATAAGCCTAGCAAGCGATAAAGTATTGATGACAGGTTATGTACTTTTTGTTCTCAGTCATATATAGTAGGGACATACTGAACAAGGCGTGGATGTTGTTCCCACTGGCAATATTCAGTGCCCTGTGAGTAAAATGAACTGCAGAGTGATAAAACTGCAGCTGTGCGGAATAAACAGGGAACACGTTGTACGGGACAGACCAGAGCCTTCCCATCTCTACATGTAGGATTGAGGAGAAGAAAGAAACTTCCCATCACCACTGCTCAAATTTCATGCATAATTTACTGCTCCGCTGCTCTGTCTGCAATTAGGAAACAGAGAGGAAACAAGCTAAGGCAGGCAAGCACGCTCCTGATGCGACGGCCGGCCGAGGACTCCCTGCTGCTCCCTTTAGCTGCCCTACTTTCTGCGCCTCCTCATCTCTTGCAGTGTCAAGAAATGCCACGGCTTTTATGGCGCTCGCTTGCGCGCATGGCATGCAAAGCATGTGACGCCGTAGACGGCACTGTTTATTTACAGCGCTATTTATAAGTCATGTGCCAAGTGTGTATGCCTCAAATAAGGAATATTTGATTTTACAACCAGGTATCAAAGTGCAAACACGGAGTTAATGTCGTGTTGTCAAATTTAGCCGAGTTTGGAAAGTGCTAATGAGTATGAGACAGTTTTTTAAATTTAATCTGGGCCACCGTGTACCCTTTATAGAACCTCAGCAAATTAAAAGAGTGGCAGAATAATGATACAGAGTGTTTTCCTTCCTTAATATTTCACATAATGTCTTTACTAGATGAGAGAAGAACTTTTATTCATCACACAGTGGCTAATATTTCTAATATTAGAAATTATTCTTGTGACACAAAGCTACAGTAGGAGACATTTGGGTTGCTAGTTTAAGAAATAAAAAGCTGTATTTCGTCAATTGTTAGGTAAATTTAAAACTGGTCGATTAATTTCACGCAACTTTAAAATAAAATTCAGATGTAGATAACATTTTTTTTGTTTCTATCTAGCTAATTTGCCTTCAGTTGGTGTCTAAAAAGAGATAGCAAAAACAAAAATGCATTCAGAGTTCAAGATAATATAGTCCTTTACTGGTCCCACAATGGGTTGGTTTACAAATCTTGACGTGTCTTCTTTTGTCCAACCGATAGTCCAAAGTCCAAACAACATAGATCATTGAAAACCAGTAAACTTTAATCTATATACCCAAGCTCCAGCTCTACAAATATTAAATGCTCTTAATTCTGCGGTGTAAGAACATTCTGATGATAATCCCTTTTCGAATGTTGTATTTTTACTCGCAAAGAAGCTCTTCTAATTGTGGCATTCCTAGCTCATTTCTAGTGTTTAAGGATTCAAGATAGCGCTGGCAAGACTGACTCACTGCTGGGTGGGTGTGAAGCCCTGACTGCACGCCTGCAGATGCACATTTGGCAGTGACGTGTGCTGTATATTTATACATAGTTGTATGTTCGCTAATGGTCTCATGACTCATTTGAGAATAAATTGATCATTGAATGTTTAAATAGTTACTATTCTGATGGAAACGGTCACGCTTAAGCACCAAGTATACATGCCGCCTCCATGTAACTCTATTTTGTTATCTGTTAAGGATATATGTTAAAGGGTGTGTTTGCTGGGCGTTGTTCAGGTCTCTTTTTATGACGTCTACATTTAGGCCCGAGCTCCTTCCAGGGCTTCCTCCTGGAGTTGAGCCAGACCCTTTTGTCACGTCTTGCGCTTTAAGTTCTCACATCCCGCATTCCTGAAATGAAGTCACGGCCAACTGTGGACCGTGGACATGCAAGGGGCTCGGCTGTCTGGAAACTTCATCTGGCCTCGGATTGTTTAAGGTTGAGATACGAATAATAAGGATGAAACACAAATTTAAAAGAATACGTGAGAGTCGGCAGGTGTTGTTGCCAAAGTGGTGACATGCTGTTTAGTCTAACAAATACCGATGGGAGCAATTACAGGCCAGCAAAGTCACACTGCTTTCCCCCGTGAGTCCAACACTGCCGACTGAGGTGAGGGATCCCCACCCCTCCTCGCTTCTATTTAATTTGCTTGGTCATGCACACACTGTATTTTGCCCACACATGAATCAGGGCTGGCGCTTTGTGAAATAGAGCTCTCTGGATAATTTTATAGACCCGGTAATTACTTGAGCAAACAGAAGAAGGTAAATAGTTGTTGGGTGCGGCAAAGGTGTCAAAGCCACAACATAACAATTACCGGCTTCAGTGAAACGTATGTTTCACCGGGATTTACTTAACTGGAACACTTCATCTTTCCGAGAATAGCAAACGAGCCTGCTTTCCCTGGGGAGGGAGGACACTCGTATTATTATTACAGCCTATATATAACCTTTTCTTGGGCGTGAACTGTTGCGGTGTGAGCTTCTGTTGTCAAGGTTTGTTCTAGCCTTTGCTGAGTTAGACGAGTGGATTGACTCCACTCTTACGGCTGTACCTGGCAAGTAGTTAGCTTAGCAGAGAGTTAAAATCCCAGTTTCAACAATATGCACGTTGACGCAACCGACAAATAAAAACACACCATGCTCTAAATGTTCTGACAGAGTCTGCAGCAAACACACATCAGCCTACAGTAGAACGCCTCCAAGAATTTATTAGACACATCCCAATGCTCCAGGCGTGTACATTACTCCACGTAGCACACCGCACATGGGCAGCCAGCCAGAAGAGGTGCAAACTGCCATAAATATGCCACTCATACACTTAATTAGTGGGCGCAACGTTACCGGGAGGTATGCGGAGCTGCCGAATGGAGTATGAAATTAGAGTTCTGTCTCCTTAAAGGTAAAAGTTTATAGCTTTACAGTGCAAAAACAAGCGGGAGATCGTGTTTTTCTGAGTTGTGCAACCGTTCAAGAAGTTACATAATATAGACTGACAGGTGAAGTGAATAGAAGTGTCAGTGGATGGGAAATGTGAGGCAGCAAGTGCACATTTTGCTCTCAAAGATGATACCAGAAGCGGGAAAACATGGACAAGAGTTTTTTTGGCTAGGTCAGAGCATCTTTAAATTGTAGCTGTTTCTGGTCTGCAGTGGACGTACCAGTGGTGTAGTAGTCCCTGAAGAAGTGGGTATACTCTCAATTTTGAAGAAGTCCAGAAAAATGCACTGTTTTAGAAACAGTGACATGTAAGACTACTCTATTTAGTTGACCCAAAAATCTGTCAGTAGTATTTACTCACTATTACAAAATGATCATGACTTGATCGGAGCAGTTTGTAGGTATTACTGGTCACACAAGTAGCCTGCATGAATGTAAAATGTATTCAACATGAAGCAAACATGGCATTTCAGGTACTTTTTGAACATTTATTTAAATAAAATACTTAAAATCTGAAGTTGACAATGCATCTGTATTCACATTTCACCTCAATATTGTGTTAGGTCAAATCTTAAACTATTTGTCTCCATTCTTGCGCTCTAACTTACTTTAAAATCAGCTACCAGCCTAGCAACTACACAATAAAACCAGATCAGGTTAATCATGTGAAGTAACTTGGCTAACGTTATACTTTTAGACCTTTAAAATAACAAACAAGCTTCATGGACATTAATATAATCTCTGGGCATTTATTACAGTTTCATTTAACGTTACAGTCTCGTATGAAATCCTTACAAACTGGGTTGATTATACACTTACTGAAAACCAACAATGACATGGTTTTCCCCCACATTATCCCAATATAGTGCTACATAGCTTCAGGCTAACTTAAAGTTAGCCTTTCATAACTTTAGCCTACTCGCACAGTGTAACTATTGGCAACAAAATCTCTTCTCTATATGTGCAGTCAAGGAGTCATTTGTAAATCACCTTAAAACTTACTTACCTCAAAATGACCTATTCCATGAAAGTAGGGTCACCGCGAACACGACACTCTCAGCGCGTGCCACGCAATTTCCATCTCCGCAATTTTCGCAATTGATTGTTTTGGATCAATAAAGATAGAACGCACTGAGCAAACGTTAAATGAGGAGATTCAGAGATACAAACATTGTATGACCCGACTTCGGCGAAATTTTAGCAAAAGTTTCAGTGAAAGTGAAGCAGGAAGTAGAAACAAAAATGAACCCGACTGGCAAAAAAGACACGCCGCCGACTCGCGATTGGGTGCTGTTTTTAGCAGAGGTGTATAGTAATGAAGTAGATGTCCTTTGTTATACTGTTTAAGTAGTTTTTTTGAAGATCTGTACTTTACTTGAGTTTTTATTTTAATCAGGACTTTTACTTTTACTCTGCTACATTTAAAAGTTAAAAAATATACTTTTACTCTGTTACTGTGACGTTTGCCACCTCGTTGCTCGTTACAAATCAAAATAGAAATACAATTAATCATCGAAGGATTATCTGGAATGGGCGCGTCCGAGAGGACGAGAGGAACAACGTACGGTACTCTCACGAGGTTTAGAGGTAAGGGCGGGATGCGCGGGGAGGCGGGCATCAACATGGCTACCTCCGCAGTTAACGCCGATGAGGAAGACGTTTTCACACTGACAGCATCTCCTTCGGTAGAAGACTAGGAGATAGGAGGCACTTTTTTGTCTTCTTAGGCAGACAGGCGCTTTATTTTGTTCTCAGGCAGACACGAGACACTTGATTCACTCACTCTACAAGTGTTTTTTTGTTGTTGTTTTATCATACCACATCTATTTCATTCACCTGAAAGTGAAATAAAGAGAACAAGGGGAGAACCATTTTTGGTTGTTTTGCTTCTTTTTATGCGTACTATAAAAATACTTACTTGTGCTTGTACTTATGATACTCGAGTATATTTTTTCACAAGATACTTTTAATACTTAAGTACATTTAATGTGAACTACTTTAAGACTTTTACTCAAGTGATTTTCTTATGAGTGACTTTAACTTTTACCAAAGTCATTTTCAGTTGTGGTATTTGTACTTTTTCAAGAACTTTATACACCTCTGGTTTTTAGTGTGAGCCAGACTGACGGGCGCAGAAGTATAAATGGCTTGCACTAGCGTAGGTTACGGCGTCTATGTCCCGTAGCACCCTAAATGAGCCTTTAAGGTCAGTGTGGTCCAGGTTCTGCTATATACCACCTACTTAAGGATGGAAGAATGGTTCAGGAACAGTTTCAAGAACCCAGCAACAAGTTCAAGGTGTTGGCTTGGCCTCTGTATTCCCCTGATCTCAGAGCATCTACTGGATGTACAAGTTCAATCCACACATCTTACAATTTGTAGGCCTTAATGGATCTGCTGGCAAGGTCTTGGTGCAAGATACCACAGCACACCTTCAGAGGCCTAGCCGAGTCCGTGCCATGGAAGGTCGGGGCGGCAAAAGTGGGACCTACGTAATATTAGGCCGGTGGTTACAACTTATCGGCGTCTGTCTAGTCATTGCGTCACTACTCTTCATAAACAGTTGCACACCGCATGCCACCAAAGATGACGATGTTGCACAGGGGAAGAAATGAGCTCAGCGGTTCTGCAAAGAGATTCACAGTCGCTTGCCAAGCAGTTTTACTGGCACACTCATTCGTCAAAGGTCTGAGACAAGGTGAACACAAGTTCAAAGAGATGTTTCTTGGAAGAAGGCAAGCCAGTAGTAGTAGTAGTAAACGATTTAACAACTGTACTGTTGTTGAGATCTTAAGTGGGTGCTGTTGACGCACTTGTTAATGTAAAACAACTTGAATCAGGTTGACTCGAAAGTGGTTTGTTTTTAAATGACTAAACCCCTCTTGTGTTATTTCAAATGACAGTTGACGCCAAAGTGAAGTTGCGTAAGAGCCAAAAAAAAAAAAAAAAACTAAAAACAACAGCATGTGGTAGATTAGCTTGGGGTAGGAGGTTAATGATCTTGGCGGGGGAGGGGTATATGAATGACATTTATTTCAAGAGTCACGTTCGCATCGAACTTGCTGCTCCTTGCAGTGGAAACACTTTCGTATGTGACGACATGATTTGCGTTTCTGAGGTCGAAACTAACAATAGCAGCTCCCCTTTATGGTAAACTTTATTTTTGTCTGAGCGTAACCGAAGGACAATATGAAGAAGAAATGGTATATGTAAAAAAAGGAGGGCATATATATATTCACAGCAGTGTATTTCTGTTTATACTGGACTGTCCTCGCGAACAGGATGTTTTGGGAAGTTTGAGAGGAGGAGGTTCGAGGATGAGCAGACTAAAACAAGAAAATTAGGTCAGTCAGACAGAACACCGCTGATATACTGTACAGCAGACGGGCCCGGACAGACTCCCTTAGCCGGCCTCCCGCTAAACTGCGAGTTATGTTCCAAGTCTTTAGGTAATTAATCACACTTTCAACCAGACTCTCCTGAGTGAAAATGAAAGGTATACTGCATGTTCTGTTGTGTATATATGCCAGGCGAGTTTGGGAAACCTGGATATTATCATGAGACAGAAACACATCGATAAGTCTTTGCAGATGAGAGACACAAAAAATACAAAAAGAAGGCCATGTGTGGTTCAAATATTGCCGTGTTCTTGTAGAAAATTTGAGAATATGGTGATAGATGAGGGTATTTTCTCTGCGATTAAACCCCTGAATTGTTAATAATTTGGTCTTCAGTTCAAAAAATCCAAACATTTATGTGTATTTCTTTGACTTCACATCTGAAGTCTGGAAAAAACCAAATAGATATGAAAACAATTCCTTCTCAGAAGCTGAAAACTCATTGTTTAATTAGTTTTGGCCCAAAGTGGCACAGTCACTTTCCTCGTTAACCGGCCGCGGGACTGTCGCGTCGCGGGCCGTCAAGCAAGCCGGCGAAGCGGAACCCGGGGACAGCGTGTACAGAAAAACACCTCGGCGTCGGCAGTTAAGAGTGGACACTTGGCTTTTGTTTCGCACGGGTCAGTGCCGCGGACACCCTGTCACCGCCGCTGACCCGGAATCCCATCCCACGCCCTGCTGATGTTTCTAACACCCCCAAAAGTTCAAGACATATATATTTAGGCTTCTCCCTAACACCAAGCATTGCAATAACCTACTTAGTAACAGCGTCCAACAGACATCTTTTGGAGGACAGTGCTGCCCCCAGTTGTTCAACTGCAGTCATGACAACGAACCTTTAACCTAACACACAATTACGGGCTTAAATTTAACCCCATAACTGAACAATTGACCCAAATCAAACAAGTTTGACGTTCCAATTTAATGACCACTGACCGCTGAGTCCTGTGACGACTGCTGCTGCCTCTTGAGCTCGGCCAGACGTCTCTTCATGTGGCAGATATCGTCAGACATTTGCCTGAGCAAAACAGACACGGCCCCTTTTACATCTTGAGCGAGGTTTTTGTCGCACAGAGCGGAGTGGTACGAATAAAAACAGTGCAATTTCTGTTGCGTTTTTTGTTTTTCTGTACCTGTGGACGGCCTGAGCCCTGCTCAGCTGGCAGCAGAGGCGCTTAATGATGGCTTCGTAGCGCTTGTTCTGAATCTGGGGCAGAAGAAGATGCAAAAACAGTTACAGTTTGTCAATTTACACATTTCTAATCAGATATTTACATTTACAAATGTCCCCATGATGGCATTTTCTGATGCTACATCTGTAGCTGTGGTACAAAAGGTCAATTCTCTTGGTCAAACCTCTATTTCTTTCTTTATCTGAGCATGACTCTCGGATTCTTTTCGCAGTTGCTCTCTCCTCTCAGCTATAGTTCTCCTCCTCACAGAAATCTCCTCCTTCAAAGCGTCAATCTCTCTCTGCAGGAAAGAAAATTAAAGGGTTATATGTGTTGCAGATCTCTGAGGACGAGCTCACGGTTTTGAGCCAAATATTTGTTCCCACCTTTGCCATCTGTACTGTGTTTCCGTTCGGATCCTCCAAATCTCCCCTCAGCTCTTCTCTCTTCCGCTTCAGCACCCGCACCAGCTCTTTCTTCTCCTCCAGCTCTTTACGGGCCTCCGTCTGGCTCGCCACATGCAGAACAGCTGCACGGTGACCCTCCATCTTGGTCCGGTACGCGTTGAACTTTGCCAGCGCCGTTCCAGCGCCTTCCTCCTCCTCGCTTATAAGGATCTGGAGCTCTGTGTTTCGCTCCCTGATGGATGCGCAGCGATCATGGCAGAGTTTTGCGCGCCGCTCCATGTGCTCCACCTCGTTTTCCAGCATTAGGATTTCCCTCACTTTAGATCGCAGCTCCTGCTCTGCCATCTCAACTCTCTTCTCAGCATCTGAAAGTTTTGCCTGGGAAAGTAGGCACGACATGTTAAAAGCAAAAATACATAGCAGATGACAAGCACTGCAGTCAAACTTGTCTTTGCCTTTTCTCAAGTGATATCACTGTAAACTGTTATCCCTATATTGTCAATTTGGGTACATGAACCTGCATGCTGCTGAGTGTCCTCTGTTTCTCTTTCAGGGCCTCAGTCTGCGCGTAACCATGTTGGCTGACATCCACGACGGCCTTGGTTAATGAAAACCCAGCATGTCCTCCAGATCCTGAAGAACAGTTAATAAATGTCTATTGAAATTGACAGTCACCGTGGCTAGCAATCACATATTGATTGCTGAAACTGGCAGAAAAGAAGTTAGCTCTTGCTAGCAATATTTTCAAATTACATGGTTTGATTTTTTTCAGGTTGATATAAAATATACACTGCGAAATACAGGAAAATAAATAAAATATGCTATAGTGACAGTTAGCATTAGCAAGTATGTAGCATTAACTAGCAGATTAGCTAATAGTTGAGACCAGCAAAGTAACCTTAATATTTTTATTATTAAACTGCATTTTAATAACCCCTTGTCTTAAACTTAAAATTTAATTGTATTCTATTTTGGCAATAAACAATAAACTAACAGTTTCTCACCATCTTCACTGATAACGTTTGACATATTGATGGTTACTTCAGGTATTAGGAAATTCCAACGTTTGTGCTGACTCTAGAGCCAAACAAACAACTAATGTGATATTAACTACATATGATTATTTAATATTAAATAATAATAATAATAATAATAATAATAATAATAATTAAATTTGTGTAGCGAGTTAGCGTCACTTAAGCTAGTTGGCGTTCCAACATTTAAGCTAACTCTAGCTAACAGCTAATATAAAACTTTACAGCCCATTCAAATGCTAACTGAGGTAATATTAACGAAATGTAATTATTTAATGTCAATAAATAAATAATGTTTAGTCCGTTGCGTCGGTGAAAAACGAGTAAAAATTGCTGTGCTGGTAATTTAATTATAATAATTACTGTCGACGCAATAAAACTACATTTCCCACAACCCACTTCTTCCTCAGCTCGTTTCCTAAACTACATCCGGTGTCTCACTGCTAGCCAAAGTAGCTATGCTATGCGTGTAAACAAACACCTTGGGAAATGCTTGAAAACCCACGTGAGGACTATTTTAATTCCTTCGCAGCTCTTGAAAATACGGACAGATGTTTGTCGGTCGCTGGTGCAGACTGTTCTCTCTGTGTGACCGCGTAGTTAGTTGCAGCAGAGGAGGAAAAGGAGGATGGAGGGCACCGCATGTACGAATGAGTCAGAAATATGCTAAAGTGACAGAGGTGCGACACTGGGGTGGAGTGGTTCCAATGCGCCTCTTTCACAGTGATTTGGGGGACTTGTACAGGAACGAGTCCGTTCAGAAGTATCTCCAGCAGCTCGTGGAGGAGCACAGAGACCTGAGCAGGAGGTTACAGCATGAATGCCTGAGCGAGTCTGACAGAAGAGGTCTTGCAAAGAAACACAGTGAGCTGCTGCCTCTGGCTAATGTGTTTGGGAGCATTGAGAAAGCCATGGAAGACCTCAAGGAAGTCCTTTCACTTTTGCACAGTGAGTAATCAGGAAGATTAGTCAAAATGTGCAAACAAGAAATACACACTCAGACCACCTGTAGACATTAAATGTGTTCCTCAGGTTGTTAGGTTGTCAAAGTATCTATGAAAACCACAGTTTGTAGTTCAGCGCAAGTGCAGTTGGTGCCCGTGTTTTCTGTCATATCTGCAGGTACGGCTGGAACCAAAGATGAAGACGAACATCTGACCCAGCTCTTGAAAGAAGAGGAAGCGCAAATCTCCAGCAAGATCACGTCCTTGAGGAAAGACGTAAGAGGGCGAAGACGCGATCACATCCAGCGCCACTCAGAATTTTCTACATTCCTGCACTAAAACATCAGCAGATTTTCACACCAGTCCTGTAAACCGACAAAGAGGACCCAATGAAACATAAATATTACACTTGTGTGTTTGCTGATGCAGGAAAACGAGCCAACTTTACGTATCTGACAAATTCTTTTAAGCCACAGTGTGTCACATCTTACAAGAAGGTGTCTTTATTTTTTCCCCAGCTTATCAGAGCGCTCATCCCCCCTGACCCTCTTGACTCGGGTAATATCATACTGGAGGTTGTATCGGGGCGAACGACGGGAGGTATGAAGGATTCAGGTGCTTATTTGTGAATAATCCGTTTATCTTTAATCTGTTTATTTCATTATACTTACATCTGTGGTTCCAGGGGACATCTGCCAGCAGTTCACCAGAGAAATGTTTGACATGTACCGAGGTTACGCCTATTACAAGGACTGGGACTTTGAGGTTTTGAACTTCACGCCTGCAGAGTATGGTAGGAGATGCTTTTGTTTTGCTTTCACGCATCATTTGAAGTTTCTTCCTGCCCAGGATTTGACTGTGTGTGTGCGTGTTGCAGGCGGTTTGCACCACGCGGCGGTCAGAATAGCCGGGGAGGACGTGTACAGACGCCTGAAGCACGAGGGAGGGACGCACCGGGTGCAGAGGATCCCCGAGGTGGGCCTGTCCTCCAGGATGCAGCGCATCCACACCGGAACCATGACGGTCATCATCCTGCCTCAGCCAGTGGAGGTACGCTCCGCCTCGTCTCTTCATCGCCCGCCTCTTCACTTCATCAGTCTGTGACGATTAAAAAAAACGATGTCTTTGCGTTTGTAGCTCGACGTCCACATCGATCCAAAGGACCTCCGCGTCGACACGTTCAGATCTCGCGGAGCCGGAGGCCAAAGCGTCAACACAACAGACAGTGCTGTGCGCATAGTTCACCTTCCCACAGGTAAACCACGCCAGGAGAGTTTTTCCCTTCCCAAGAGACCATTTGGATAAATCTGCGAGCGACGTTGCCGTCTTCTTTTGCGATTATCGACAGGTATGAGCGCGGAGTGCCAGCAGACCCGCTCTCAGCTGCAAAACAGAGACACGGCCATGCGCGTGCTGAGGGCCAGGCTGTACCAGAGCGTGATGGGCAAAGAGACGGAGCAGAGGAACACGGCACGGAAACAGCAGGTGATCAATCCGGGGGGGAAATGAATGTAACGGGTGAAAGATGTTTGTGGTTTTAAACGGCATGTCCTGTCAATAAAAAACGCAGGTGGGCACGCGCTCTCAGTCGGAGAGGATCCGCACCTACAACTTCAGCCAGGACCGCGTCACGGACCACCGCAACGGATACACCACGAGAGACATCAAGGTCATAACAACGCCCTTTGATTTCAGACTGGAAACGTCTCTGCCTATTTCATTTGGTAGTTTTCACAGGCGTGTGTGTCGTCGTTTAGGAGTTCATGAAGGGAGAGGAGGCCCTCGACGAGCTCATCGCCGACGTCCGCGAACACGGCGAGAGGGAGGCTCTCCTGGAGGCGGCGGAGAGCGGCGCCGGTCTGAAGCGGCCGGGACGTTCTGCGGATTGACCCGCCGCGACGCACAGTACGTCGCTCGGTCCGGGGCGTCTGCCCGTCGCGTCTTACCGCAACGCGGCCGCGTATCAGGACACTTATAATTTATAAGGCTTTTATTTTTGTAATAAAACCTAAGTTATATATTTACCCGTCCCTGGCAGTTTTATTTTGAAAGCTGCACACTGACACCACGGCCTGAAAGCGTCCTTCCTGGTTCTTTGCCAATCAGGGTGCGGTGAAACCAACTATCAGCCTCATGCACACGCTCTCCCCGCGAGCCCGTCACACCCTGCCATCGTGAGCCAGCTGACCGGCTGCTTCCACTATTTCATATAATAAATGAATACTCTTTATGGATGCATGCGAATTGGCGCCAGGGTTTTTGAAAGTACGATTCTTTATTCTATTTTTTTTTGTAACTTATCAAAATATGGATGTAGATGTGTTTGAACGGCTTTGCGTAGTCACATCTGCCGCTTACTTACATGACAGGAACATCATTGTGACGGACCGACACACAATTAGGGAGCTTTTCGAGAAATTGTTGATTTTGTTATGTCGGTCAACTTATATATCCTAAAATATACATTTAAAAAGAAAAGATATTTGTGCATCTTAAGTAAGAAAAATCCCCATGACACTGCAAAAACACTTCATAATGTTCCTGGAAAGAGTCTGCGTCAGTCGTCATTGTCTCTCTGTCGGAGGCTCCTGGATTTGCCGTTCTGCGTCTTGTTTTTCTTGAACGACGCAGGGCCGCCCTCTTCCCCGAGGGAGGTGATGACGCGCTCCTTGAACTTGGGCTTCGGCTCCGGCGGCAGGTCCGCCGGGGCGCTGGACGCGGCCTCCTCCACCTGGGGCAGCTGTAAGTCCACCTTTGCGCTGGAGAGAGAAATAAAGACGGTCCTTCCTTGTCAACAACACGCACTTCAGCACTTTCGCAGAGTCAAAGCTCGTCGCTAAAAGTCGGCGCACTTACTACGGGTCCTCCTCTTCCTTGATCTGCTCCCAGGCCCCGTACGGATTGGCGCTTTTTGGCTTTTTGGCTTGCCTCGCCCCTTGCGTCACCCTTTCCTCGGCCTTCTCAGGTTCAGCTGCCGCGCTCTGAACCGCTTCCTCTTTTTTCGTCTCTTCGCCATCACCCTTGCTCGGAGCGTCGTCACCGGCTTCACCGTCTCCCTCTTCTCCCGAAGGTTCGGGCTCTGCTTTTCTTTTCTGAAACACAAAGAGGAGGTTGCGCTTTTTTCCAAACTATTTCAACAAGTCGAAAGTGACACTCCCTCACTGTTAGTCGGCGTGTCGACCCCTCACCCTGAAGCTGATCTTTGGGACTTTGGGCTGCTGACTGGTTTGTTCAGGGACGGCAGCTTCCTTAGACGCTGGCGCCCCCGAGTCGGAGCTCTCCTCTCCCCCGGAGAGCGGCTCCGGCTCAGGGGGCTCCGGATCCTCCTTACTCTCCACCTCCTCCTCTCTGTTGGAGCCAGAACTGCCTCCAGACGCCTCATTAGACGGATAGTCTGCCGGCTTCTCCCAACTAGACTCTGAGAGGTGACAGCATGATTGCATTATCTCCGTAAAGGAGCACAAAATCCAGAAATATGGCAGGTTAAAATGAATTCACACGAAATGAGATGCTTCACCTCCAGTCTCCGTGTTGTAGTAGTATGTAAAACCATCTGGACTGACGGCTTCCATCCAAGTAGAGCCCGAACTCTAAAGAATAACACTGTATTAACATATAAACAAGAGAGAATCATCTTGAAAACTAAAGTGAACGAGGATAAATACAAGGAAACTAATAAAATGATTAACCTCAGTCTGTTCAGGCTGCGTAGAGGCAGAGCTGTCTCCCTGGAAACCGCCTGGGTTTTCCCATTGAGATTCTGTTGTTAAAGAAAAAACACTGTACCTTCACAGGACGTCGACAAATATAGTGGCAAACAGCCGTCGAGATCTGAGCTTTCCTCACCTCCCGTTACCGTGTTGTAGTAGTACACTTGTCCGTCGTCCGTCAAGCCTTCAACCCAAACTGGCATTTCTGTCTGCTGTCGTGGTTTCTCTACTTTCCTTTGCTGTTTCTTGGGCTGGGGTTTTCGCTGAGGCTGAGGCTGAGGCTTAGACTGAGGCCGAGGCTGAGGCTGAGGCCCTGATGTTGACGTTGACGTTGCCTGGGCTGGAGAACTTACTTGTGCCGGAGAACTTGCTTGGGCCGGAGAACTTGATCCTTACACACAAAAACACTTCATTTAAACACATTCAAGGAGCAAACACTTCTATGTTAGGCTGAGCGTCGCAAAAGTTACCTCGCGCCTCCCTTTCCATGCGCTTCAGATCTTCCTCGTACGCTTTCAGCGCAGCCTCCTCCATCGCCGCGAACTGCTTACACATGCGCGCGTCCTGTTTTGCCTTTTCAACGCTCTTCTTCTTAATCTGCAGGAGGGGAGATAGGCTGAGATGAGTGGCTGCAGCTATCAGCCAATCGGAAGGTGGCTTCGCGGTCAGCGTGTTTATGTCTGGACCTTATCTCTGCTGCCAGTCCTGAGAGCGATGCCAAGGCAGGGTGGTTTTTCTTAGCTATGAGTGTTAACAGTCATTGCATTTAAAAAAAAAAAAAAAAAAAATACAAATTTATGTGCATCTGTGTGTTTGAGTGATCAGCAGACAAGATGACTTGTCTGTTCTAAAGGAACAAACTCAGTACCATGACATAAGGATGAATCTTGGACTCAAGTTGGCAATCCAATTAATCCAACAGTGCTTTTAATTGGTAACTTGGTCCTACACGAGATTTGCTTGAATACAGTCATTTAAATAAGTAAAATAAATGCGAATACCTCTGAAATTTTGGCAGCCACATTTTCCTTGTGGTTCTTCCCTCTTTCGTGGAACTCAACGCTCTGCAGAGCAAACATTAGAAACATTAGCATAACGTATTGATACTGTCCTCGACTACAGGGACTACATCTCCTGGACTACTCACGGGCTTATTGTCCGCTATCCAGCACTTGCAGTACTGGCAGAACTTCCTTGGCTGTGACTTCCAGTAGTCAGCCCTGAAAATACACAGAAACCATTGTTGGGAAACAAAACATGAACAACTATGACTAGCTTTAGCCTGCACAGCTAACGGTGCTAATTTCCTAAATAACTTCGGTGGGCTGCATAATTGTATTCTTGCGTTACGTGTAATAGTACAGAATGTAAGTAGGAAGTCCGAGTCCATCTCACCACTTACATTTTAAACCTTTGGGGTCGAAATACGAGGAATACTTTGAAACGAATCAACCGCTTCCCACATTTGAAGAATGACAACACGGTCCACTAGCAATGGCGTCATCAGCAGTCGCCGTACAAACGAGGCCTCGAGCTCGAGCAAACGAAGCAAAACGATGAAATATAGTAGTAGTGAAAATGTTAAATAAAGGTATTTAAAAAAATAAATAGAAAATAAAAAAAAATCGCGTGATAATAGCTTATAAGATTTGAGAAACTGCTGGTACAACGGTACGATTACAACGATATCTCACGATCGCATTCGATTTTTGTCACCGTGTCCCATATGGTCTAGCGGTTAGGATTCCTGGTTTTCACCCAGGCGGCCCGGGTTCGACTCCCGGTATGGGAACGTCTGTTTTGTTTTTGGCAGTGACACTCTGTGTTATCGTGAAGCAAATGTAAAGACAGCCATAAGCCACAATGAGTTTACACATATGTACATTATATTTCTAATTGGAACGATGCAACCAAACTATACAACGGTTACTGTTTACGTGTCCAGGTTAAACGTGTTAGCTGTTCATTAAAATTTCCAAAAGAAATAAAAATCAAAATTTATATGAACGTGAATGGAAAAAAAATAAGAGGGGGATTATAACTTTCAAATATAGGTACACAACCGATGTATTAGAATCGCATTGGGCGTGCTTGTGAGAACAAACGACCTTGTGATGTCTTTAGTTTTCCTCCCTTTCTTTCTTTGTAGAACATTTCCATTAAAAATAAATAAATAAATGAAAAAAGTAAGACCGTTTGTTTCCACAGTCCATTGCATGAGTAGAATAAAAAGAACACATGCAGTCCAAAATACAACATAAAAAATGAAATGATATGCTGGCTATCGCACGTGGTTGCGTCATCACTGAGGGCCAGGGCCAAACATAACGTTTGAAAGCTGCGACCGACCCTCCACCCGACTGCCCGACTTTGGTTGAGCCGCTTTGCCGGTGGTGCTAATCGGTTTCCCGTCCAGTTCCGTGCCGAAGCTCCGGGGCTGCCCATGAACGGCACCATGGCCGCGTCCTCACACCGGATAATGCTGGGCCCGCTGGTTGCTGCCATCGACCAGGGAACGAGTTCCACTCGGTTTTTGGTAAGACGGAAGCATTTGGGGAGGGTCTCGGTGGCCCGGTGTCCCGGCGTCAAGCTAGCGGCTTTATATTAATATCACTCTCATAAACGTGTTAAAGCTAGCAGTGTCCTTGAGGTAATATCCCAGCTCCTGCTTTTATATTTGAGCTGCGGCGTCTTATAATTAATGCACTTTTTACTTGTGTTGCGTTACAGTGGTAGCATTAGCTGCGTTGCTGCTTTAAGAAGAAAAAACTTTAAACGAAGAGTTTTAAATCATGCTGCCTTTACGTGCTCCTTACGGGGAGGGGAAGCTGGTTGCCGCCCTCTTCTTGCACCTCCATACACAAGAGACACATTTGCGCATGCTCGTAATTTACTCGCGTATACATTAAATTGCTATGGGAAGACACCTGCGTCAGAGATTCAACTGATTGAGATTAGCGTGTCGGGTGGCATGAATATTTGTATATACTTACGTATATTAAACCTTAAAAGTGACCGCTGTAAGGAGATAGTGTCAAATACAAATAAAATAACAATATTGCGGTTAAAAAATAAAAAATAAAATATAATGTATTTCACAATTTGCATAGGTGGTTATATTAAATTATGGCAGCATCTGAAAGAGTGACCAACGCTCAGCGGGAGGAGTTAGTAAGTTAGAAAACTTGTATTATTATTGTCATCACTCCACTTCAAAATGACAAATGACTTCAGGTTCCTAAACTCAAAACTGAATTTGCTTAATTTGCTTTTGTCTTCCTAATGTTTGAGCGGTGTTTAATGCCACGGGACATGTGTATTTTGCACTGTGATAATTACGCCGTGAGAAGGTGACACCGACTCTGTGAGGCCTGCTACTCCTGATGAAGTATTAGAGAATGAGGCCTTGAGTGGCATTGCGACTGCCCGCCCTGTTGGCTCTCCTTGAATGAGTGAAAAATAAAATATATTAGGTATTTAATAGATCTTTCCAGGGCGTACCCCGCCTCTCGTCTCAGCGACAGCTGGACAGCCTCCACAGGACAAGCGCTTCCAGAAGATGAATGAATGAATGAATGTATTTAATAGTCGACTGACGCCGCGTTCTTTGTGTCTTTCTTTTTCAGGTGTTTAACGCTAAAACAGCAGAACTCCTCAGCCATCATCAGGTGGAAATCAAACAGAGCTTCCCCAAGGAAGGGTACGTTGAACGTTTCTCTAAATCCTCCAAGTCATCAAGTCTCTATTGAAGCCTCCACCGTACTGATGTGCTGTTACGTGCGTTGTCTCAGATGGGTGGAGGAGGACCCCAAAGAGATCCTGCAGTCGGTGTACGAGTGCATGGAGCGGACGTGCGAAAAGCTGACGCAGCTCAACATAGACATCTCGAACATTAAAGGTACTACTCGCGCGCGGAGCTTTGATCCCTTGTGCTCATCTGTCTCAAAGAGCATCTGAAATTTTTGTCGCTTGCTTTTGTCCAGCTATCGGAGTGACCAACCAAAGAGAGACCACGCTGGTTTGGGACAAAGAGACAGGGGAACCTCTTTACAACGCAATCGGTACAGTTTGCGTCACTATTTGTGTTTATATAGGGCAGACCTCGTATTCTTTACTGGTAGAAGACATGTAAATGCCGCTAAGGGTTGTTGGTTCGGTCTAATTTTGATTGATGTGATTGTGTTTGTATTCAGTGTGGCTGGACTTGAGGACCCAGTCAACAGTCGAGAGACTTATTAATAAAACTCCAGGAAGGAATAAGAACCACTTGAAGGTGAGCCCATGTCTGTTTCTTAAACTTAGCTCTTCTGGTCAGGTGGTTTTTGTATCGTGACCGTCAAAATGACTTGTTTGTAATTGTTTTTCTTTCAGCATAAAACAGGACTCCCGATCAGCACTTACTTCAGCGCGGTGAAGCTTCGCTGGCTGATGGACAACGTGGACGAGGTCCACGAAGCCGTCGTCTCTCACCGCGCCATGTTCGGCACCGTCGACTCCTGGCTCATATGGGTAACCGTTAGACTCCCTCTGTCTTTTTTCGATGTCAGTAAAACGTTGCATACGTACTCGTGTGTGTATATTCTGGATGGCAGTGTTTGACAGGGGGCAAGTCGGGCGGAGTCCACTGCACAGACGTGACCAACGCCAGCAGGACAATGCTGTTTAACATTCACACGATGGACTGGGACCCGGAGCTTTGCAAGTACGCCATCACACTGTCTGTAAAGGCCATAGACTGTATCAATATGGACGGCGGAACAGCCGCTCAAAAGTGTAGCCAAAGCAAGTAGAGCTCCCCCGGTGGCTGGCTGCAGTATAGGTCATAAGCTCCACCCCCTCCATGTTATTGAATGGGACCCTGGCCAAACTAAAACACTAAAATACACGTCTAATATTTTTTTTCAAGGATAGTTGCAGTCATTTTAGGCAGTTAATATAGCGTTGATGCACATTCGAGTGTCAATCTTTTGGAAAAGTTTCGTTAGCTATTGGACCTATAGAAACATGCGACATAAAGGCGACTACCAGTTGCCATGCCAACTGCACCATAAAGTGGTCCGTGAGAGCTGTAAAAATAATAAGTACCACCCACATTCCTGGGAAAATAGCATCAGTTTGGCCAATGCAAGGAAGTGGGCATGCGTCATCCATATTTATATACAGTCTATGGAAAAGGCACAGGTGTGAATAATCACAAGTCAAACGTCTCTTCTTTTTCCAGGTATTTTGGTATTCCCATGGAGATTTTACCCAGAGTGAGGAGCTCCTCAGAAATATACGGACTCATGGTAAGCCCTCGTGACCCGGCCCCGCCTCTAATTTCACTACAATCACTGTATCTATTAATGATTTCATTGCTGTGTCTAGTGTGACTCTAGCGTTGTGTATTTAAGTGCATGAAGGTTGACTGAGAAATTCCTTTAGGCATTTTTTTTTGTGTGTGCCATTGTCTCTCTTCTCTCACCGGTAGAAAATATGTTCTAGCCGGGTAAGTAATACTCGCCATCCCTATTTTAACCTCACCATGTTTAAAAAAAATAATAAAAGTAACCCGTTCTGCCTCTCCAAAACAAAACACGCCATCGACACAGTGCATTTCCAGGACCTCAGTAGTTTTAATCTGGCTGTAGGAAAGTAGTATTTCAGTTTTGCTTTATTAAAGAAATCATGAGCCATGACAATTTTAAACATGCTTTAGCTCATTGTTTTGGTTTTGCTGCTTGCACTATTAACTGTTTGAGCTTTCTCGTATTGCTTTGTCTCAGTAAAAATTGTTTTAGTAAAAATTTATCGGCCTGAAAACGTCCCTCAGGAGTTAGGGCAGACCGAAGGAGCTAAATCAGAGAATACAAAACGTAAAAATGCGCCAGTAGAAAGTGCAACACATCAAATTGATAGATTGTGACTACAACAAATCACATCAGTTCCACTAGCAGCACTTGTGGGATACATTGTCTTTAATTTAATTGTAAAGAAACTGCAAATTGTGTCTACGTACGATAAAACCAGCAGCTAGCCTGAGTACAATCACTCAATGTGAATTTTTATTTTTCCATTCTAGTTTCTAGTCAACATTTCTTCATGTTTTTCCCTTCAAATTTCACGTTGTGCCTTTTTATAACTCACTTTTCAACAAACATGTAGTTAATGCATGTTCTTTTTAATGCTTTAATGAGTTAGTGTTACGATCACAGCTTGTCACAGCTTCCCCTATCTCACAGGCGTTAAACATAGGGCTGGCGGCCCAAAAGCGGTCCGCCAGAGGGCTTAATCTGGCCCGCAGCATAAATTTGCAAAAATTACATAAAAGACTGCAATTTTTCATTAAAAATAAGCTGCTTTATTAAGAGAAGCGGACAGAAGACAACACTGAGACCCAGGACTAAACAGCAGGCGGTAATGTGCCCAAATTGCACTTAATTTTCTTCATTTTTTAAAAAAAATTTGAGAATATTTTATTAAATGTACACATTCTCCCAATTTACCGGTTCTTCTTTGCACTAAAACAAATGGAAACAAATCAGGAGTTGTCATTAACCGTGCACTATGTGGAGAATAGCAGGTGCAGTTAAAGTATCTAATGAAACTAGACAACATTTTCTTATTTCACGCAATTTAGCAGCATTCCTTTAGTTATTTTGACCCAAACGTGACAGTGTACGCATTCACACGCTTCTATTGGAAATGTACTGGATGGTCCCCGTCCCCTCATTGCTTCTGTGGTGGCATGCTGCTGGGCTGGTTGTCGCCGGCGTCCACGCCAGTTAATCCGTCTCCCTCTGCAACATCTCATCACGTCTCCTAAATCTCTTCACTCTTTGACACAGCTGGCCTCTATCTTCTCTCTTCCGAACGTCGAGCCAGAGGAGTGAAGACATTTGTTTTCCCTCGCCGTTAACAAAGTCTAGCGGTAGAATTCAAACATTCCAGCAGATGTGTTCTCGTTATTTGGCTTCACGCGGTCAAATAACGAACGTTTCCGTTTTTGTTGCCAGTGTCGGGGCAAAGATGTTGCTCAGAGGGATTCTAAATGATGATTTTTATTGATTTTGTGGGATCACTGAGGTTGTTTGGACAGTTTTGCATCAGATATGTAGCGCATCGTTAAGATCGGAGACAATAAACGCCAAGACGGACGAGGACAAGATGTAACGGTTCATTTTCTCTCTTAAAACAGAAATCAGGTGCTCTTTCCGGTATTCCCATTTCAGGGGTAAGTCCATCTCTCTTTGCATTTCAGATTCCTTGACGTGTTCGTATATTTTGTGCACCCCCCCTTAAATCTCTACATCTCATCCTGAAACAGTGTCTCGGGGATCAGTCGGCGGCCCTCGTCGGCCAGATGTGTTTCCAGGACGGCCAAGCTAAAAACACGTAGGTGGATTGGCGCCGTGTCGACTCTGCTCACGCTTTGATAGAATCTAAAGTTAGTTTTGTGTTTGTAGGTACGGCACCGGCTGCTTTCTCCTGCGGAACACCGGATCCAAGGTACACCACAAACTGAAATATAACACAACATCGTCTGCGTACACGGATCAGCGTTGCTATTGTGTGTGTTTTGCAGCCTGTCATGTCTGATCACGGCCTTCTGACCACTGTGGCTTACAAACTGGGTCGGGACAAACCCGCCTGTTATGCACTGGAGGTAGAGCATCTTAAACACTAATGCTACTTTGCTAAAAAAGGGAGAAGAGGAAGGATTTCTCAGTTTATTTATCTTTGTTTCTCCCAGGGCTCCGTGGCTATCGCCGGGGCCGTGGTCCGCTGGCTGCAGGACAACCTGGGGATCATCGGCTCGTCCGAAGAGCTCGGTACGTCCTGGAATCATAAACACTGTCCGTGCACGCATCTTTGTATTTACGGAGCCTTTTTGTTTAACTTTGTTTTTCGTTTCCCCGTGCAGAGAAGTTGGCGGCGTCAGTCGGCACATCCTACGGTTGTTACTTCGTTCCCGCCTTCTCTGGGCTCTACGCACCGTACTGGGAGCCCAGCGCAAGAGGGTACGACAGAGATGGGAGTCTGCAGCGCAGCAAACGTCCAACAATGTCTTAATCTTTCTGTTTTTGCGTGGCAGGATCATTTGCGGGTTAACTCAGTTTACTAATAAGAGTCACGTGGCGTTTGCAGCCCTGGAAGCTGTTTGTTTCCAGACTCGAGAGGTGAGAGCTGTCAAAGTCGTAGCATTTGATCATTTTATTATCGATATCAGATCTTTGAAATCATTTCTTTCGCTAATGGAATAATTTGTCTGGACGCAGATACTGGACGCCATGAACCAGGACAGCGGCATCCCGCTAACTCAGCTCCAGGTGGACGGAGGGATGACGTCCAACCGGCTGCTGATGCAGCTGCAGGCCGACATCCTCTGCATCCCCGTCGGTAAGACCGCTCTCTTTCAGGCGTCTCAGTTTTCAGGCGTCTCTTTAAGATGCCAAAAAAAAGAGAAGCTGCAAATTCAACAGACCATGGCAGCGCCCAAACTGGTTGTGCAGCCACGAGTTCACAGAGATGGTACCACATGATTGGGCGTGTTACTGCTGGCATTTCCTTGTCACATTTTTAAATGAGACATTGGTTTCCTCTCCCAAACTGTTTCTAGGACACAAGTTGATGTCCACCACAGTTCCAAAGAATTAAAAACCCCTTGAGCCTGCATTCTTTCTAACGGCCACCAGGAGGCGACTCCACCGGTTCTCAAAAAGAAAGCCTGTTTAACTGCACATAAAAAAAACTCTGTGTGGGTCTAATAACCGGTGTAGATTCTTTCCCTAATAAAGACTTGTGCCCGTCGCTGCTTTCAGTGAAGCCGTCCATGCCCGAGACCACGGCCCTCGGCGCCGCGATGGCGGCGGGAGCGGCCGAGGGGGTGAGCGTGTGGAGCCTGAACCCAGAGGACCTGAGCGAGGTCACGTCGGAGAAGTTCGAGCCCCAGATCAACCCCGAAGGTACGCCGAGCCGCCTCCTGTAACCACGCAGCTTCAGCTTCACAGTCTCTGAAGGCGTTTGTCTGTGTGTCGTCGACAGAGAGCGAGTTCCGGTACGCCCGGTGGAAGAAGGCGGTGGAGAGGTCCATGAACTGGGAGACGACGGAGCCCGTCTGTAACGGAAACGGTGAGCGGGGGGCCTCGGGTTCAAACTAAGATGACCACAGGAAGGCTTCGTGTGAAGCACTAGACTAGATAAAGTCTAATTTCAGCGTGTGCCCTGCGGCAAATTCCGACTTCTTCCTGTCGCTCAGATTGAGTTTTGTGTCTCTCCTCCAACCTAAAGGCGAGACCAGCATCTTCAGCAGCGTCCCGCTCGGCTTCTACATCATGGGCAGCATGTTGATGCTGATCGGCGCAAAGTACATCTCAGGTCAGTGTCCGTCGGACGTTCTTTTTGTCCCAGGGTATTATTAGTAGCGCCGGTTCTTTTAGGAAACCACCTGTTATCTACCAGGAAGTGTTCACGCTGCGCGATAACATCGCGTTGGTGTTCTGCCACGCTCTTGCCAGCATATTTCTGAACCGATCTCTTTGTAATGACTTTTGTTTTGTCACGCAACCTTGATTGAAGCATGAATGAGGCTTTTTGTTGAGAGTTTTCTCCGATCCCTCACGTGTTGTTTTTCCGTCCACATTAGGCCACGACTAGACTCGGGCTGCTGCAGGCGTCAAAGCGAAGAGTCCCCCCCCTCACACCCTCCAAAAACCATTCCAGAAGAAAGACTCGAACGCCGAAACTGGAACACCGGGACGTCCTCGAGCTGACTAGTGGGATTCCTTTCCTTATCATTCTCTTTTTTTTCCTCCGTGGAGGACAAGAACACGTTGACGCATGAATTCTAGGAGGAGGAAGGCGCACGCTGTGTTAATGTTTCCCCCGTCTCTGCTAAACATTGACCTTTGACCCTTCACACAGACATTTTTAGTGCACTTTATATTGTATTTTGTCTCCTAGACGCCTGGTACTAACGCAACAACTCTACGTGTATATATGTATAGATCTTGAAGGCTTTGGGATCGTGACAGCTTGCCGCGTAGCGAGGCGGCTTTCAGTCGAGTTCCGCAAACTTGAATCGTGAAATGTCGACACGCGGCGGCCCGAGCGAAACCGCCGTTTAAAACGATTCAACACGGACAAACGCGGCCCTTGGCTCGCGCGTAAGCAGCTTCGTCGCACTGACGCGACTTTTAGGAGGGAACCCGGAGGCGAGCGGACGCATTCCTTCCGCCGGCCGGCGCGAAAAGCCAGTGTTTGCTCCGCGCAGTCCCGCGGTTATTTATTAAATTATACGGCGCTGTGAAAAGATTCTATCGGGGCGTATTTATTGACCGCACTGTAAATATGGAGGAGAAAAAAAAAAAAAAGAGCTTTGACTGTGAAGACGTTGAAATTGTTCTCCCTTATTTGTGTTGTTCGGTTTCTCGTCACATTAAAAGACAATTCAACCCGACTTGTTGTGTTTTGTGATTCAAACGTCAAAAAAACGAGCGACGGGTTTAGCTCGGCTCAGGTGTTTGCACGGTGTCAAATATTGACGTCAAGTATCTAAAAGTGGAAAACTCCCCCGAAAGTTAAACTGTGTAGTGTTTTATTTCACTTAAATGCAGCCTCTCTTGAAGTCATTTGTGTATGTTCCCAGATTGAATGACTGTTCTCTCATTGGTGGGTCAGAGCTGTGTAATCTAAGCCTTCAGGAACGAGGAAAAAGCATATCCGACCATCTCTGTTTTTGCAGCGTTGTGAAGAGGAGCAATGAGGAACTAATGAATCAAAAAAACTACGCCACAGCTCTACAACCAGGAAACTGTTTGTGTAACTTAATCACCTTTAAAGATCCTTAAACAAGACGCAGGAAGCTATTCATGTATTTATTTGAGCCGTGTTGCCGCGTCAACGCTTTTAACCAGAGCAACAAATCCACCTGTGCCCCCCCCTCCCCCCTCCCCCCTCCCCTCTGCTCTCATGTCGTGTCCAAACACCCACACTCTGCTCCTGGACAATCTGCCTGTCTCCACCGGCGTGGGTTGGGGGGGAAATCCCGACAAACATTAGCTGTTGAAGAAGGGAGTGGTTTGTTCCAACAACACTGTTATTTAATACTTGTGTTCAGTTTGGGTTGGCTCTGTCAGCTCCCAGGCGTCTACCTGCTCCTCCTTATTCTTCTTAGCCAGTGAGTTTGAATCTTTAATCGTCTAAAAGTGAAAAACGTTGAAGGCGTTTAAAATGGAAAAAGCAGGTTTGTAGTCGTCTGACCTTTAGGATCAAGTCTCAACAGGAGGGAGGCTTTACTTTGGATTTGATTCCAGTGAGAAACCTCTCAACCAGGAAGCTGCGTGTCAGGTGTTGTGAGGGGGCGTTTTGCGTCGCAGTTGTTCCTCATTTCTGAGGCGGGGAGGCGCGGCCGCCCGTTCCACTCCTCCCGCGACCCGCGCGGACAGGCTTGTGTTGTTTGCAGGCGTGGAAGCGGAGAAGACTGCAGTTCCAGGCGGAGGGGGACGAAGAACATGCTGGATCCGAGGGGGAACGAGGCCAGGGGGCCCGCGGTGGACTTTGGCCACAGCTACCAAGGTGGGTTTCTGACGAGCTGTAACCTTGCCCCGGCTTGTATTGTTCCCAAGACGCAAGGAATGAGGAAGTCACGGTGTTGACATTGGAGAACTTAACCTCAGGTCAACTTTGGTTTTGAATTCAGCAACATTTTCACCTTGAAAGTGAGCGAAATGAGGAGTTTTTGACTGAATGTAGGTCTGTGGAGAGTTTCCTTTGTGTGAGTGACGCAGGTGTTGTCACTCACACTAATGAATGCTGCTTTGTGTTCAGGCCTGAGGCTGTCTCTGATGAGCTCTGGTAGTCAAACCTGCGTGCAGAGAAACAGGAAGACACTTTGAGTATTCACATTTGTTTAAAACTGATCAGAAGCTGTTAGAGGTCTGCGGGAGGAGGGCAGACTTTTCTCTCCCGTCTCGGTTATGTCACGCAGGGCGTATCTTTTGGAGCAAACAGAGCGTGAAGGATCACTGATCCAAACTTTACCTGTGCTCGCAGGCTTCCTGATCGCCGAGGCCAAGCAGGGCCAGGGATGCCTGTCGACCGGGTACAAGAAGAACACGGTGAAAGAGCTGCTGATGATGAGACGCCGGGCCGGTCAAGCGGAACAGGTGCTCCCTCTAAATGTCTAACACGATTGTAGACTTCCTTTGGCGTGAGAGAGAATCCAGTGTCGATGAGCGTTCCTCATTTTCCCTTACAGAACGGCTCACATGACGACGACGACAACCACCACGCGGAGCACAAGGTCAAGTCTGCCAAATATGACGTGTATCCCAGCGACGTGAGCCCTCATCACTTTGTCCCTCCCGCGCCGGGGAGCCAACAGTTTCCTGCAGAAAACGGGACCCCTCACGCGACGCACTTCCCGGGAGAGGTGCGGGGGCCCGAGGCTCCCCCGACCCCGGAGGCCAAGATGACTTTGTTTCACTGGCAAATCCAGCAGGAGGCGCAGAAGGTGGAGGGGCTGCCCGACGAGCAGCTGATCGCACAGGACGCGGACGGAGACACGTACGTGTGAAAGGAAATGGGTCAAGCAGAAAAGAAAGATAAATTATCATGAGAATGGATAGACTGAAATAGTTTGACTCAAGCGCTGTACTTTGAAGGATTAATTGTTACTGCAATAGTTTACAAAAACTGACTTCAAAATAATGTATTCAATTAGTTAAAGTTGAATATTTGAAAGATTGTTAGAACAGTTTAGAGACTTTAATTTCTGTAGCAGTCAAATGCATGTTTAATGTGACAGAAATACTAATTATTTAACGGTAAACATTGACTGAGAGTGTTTGCACGGTGGCTGCTTTTACTTTAGAGTATACTGCTGATGCATTAGACTAAACCGTAATGAAGTTAACTTTAGCACTGTCATGTAGATGCATATCTGTTTTTGAGCCGTCCATTTCGTCTTGCAGGTTTCTCCACATAGCGGTGGCTCAGGGTAGACGAGCTATGGCTTATGTGCTGGCTGCCAAGATGGCCACATGCGGATCCCTGGATTTAAAAGAGCACAATGGACAGGTATGGACAGTCAGGTGTAGTGGCTGTAAATGTGTGTATTCCCCCCCCAGTCTAAGCTTTACTTTGCGTCTGTGCACAGAGTGCTCTGCAGATCGCCGCGGCCACCAATCAGCACCTGATTCTCCAGGACCTGCTGTCGCACGGAGCTCAGATCAACACCAGAGACTTCTGGGGTCGCTCTCCCCTGCACGTGTGTGCCCAGAAAGGTCATTTGTGTAGCCTTCAGGTGAGTTCAGCATGTAAACAAATGGAGCTAAATATAGGAGAAGTGTCTTGTCTGAAGGTAACAATAGGATCAGAAGTATTTAGTATATTATTTATTGAGATGAATGAATGCTACAAATAGGAAGTGGTTTGAGTCATTTACAATTATTTTTATCTTAACAGTGCAATATAAAAGTAGTCTTGTTTTTCACTGCACTGTCACTGGCTTTAATTTAGTAAAAGATGTTTATAGAAATGAGTTTATGTCTTTAGCGAACAGATAACTCTTTTATATTTCCTTTAAAGACTTTACTTAGCATGTTTGACTGTTATGTCGTATTGACTTAGCTGTGGTGTGGTTACGTGACCTGTTAATTATTAACTGCTGCAGTTAATATTTGTGCCATCTACCTTTGAATTGTAATGGGTAATCCTGGCTCTAACGTGTTGTGTCATTTGCATGTTGTTACTTGCGCAGAGCATTTGGAAGGGCATGACTGGCAAAGCCATGGACATAGAAATGTTCAACTACGACGGTGAGTGTTTTGTTTGAAACATTGAAGTTGTCGATGATGTAATGAAGGTGATTTAATGGTGTGTTTTGTGAAAGCAGGCTTGACTGCGCTTCATTCAGCTGTGTTGGCTCACAATGCCGTGGTCAAAGAGATGAGGTGTCTGGACAAGCCTTGTTCGTACATGTTGATGGAGCTGAGTCAGAGGAAGAAGAGGTTTGGTGACTGCATCCAGGTTCTGCTGCACATGGGTGCCTCCCATGCCACCAAGGTTCATTGTGTTAACGGAATAAAGCAGAGTAAGGTGTTTGTCACACTTCTTGTTGACTAATGCGTCATTTGTGCAGGACCTGAAAAGTGGAAGGACGTGTTTACACATGGCAGCTGAAGAGGCCAACACTGATCTGTTGAACATATTGTTTGATCAGTCCCCTTCACTGGCCATTGTAAACATGAAGGTCAGTATGGGTTTATTTTTGGGATATTCCCCATAGAGAATGGCTGGGCTTATTGCTGCCCCACGAAGATAGAAGATAGAAGATAGAAGATAGAAGATAGAAGATAGAAGATAGAAGATAGAAGATAGAAGAT
>JASGAT010351100.1:0-12474 GCA_030220025.1 Chelon auratus | reverse complement strand
ACCAGCCTAGTTTGCAAAATTGTGTTTAAGCAATTGGAAAAAACTGTAAAAGACCTGAGCTTCCTCAGGAAGTAGAGTCTACTCAGTCCCTTCTTGTACACAGCATCACTGTTGTCCCTCCAGTCCAGTCTGCTGTTCATGTAGACTCCCAGGTACTTATAATGGTCCACAACTTCCACCTCCAGACCCTGGATGGTGATGGGCTCCACTGGTGTCCTCTTCTTCCTGAAGTCAATGACCAGCTCCTTGGTCTTGTCCACATTCAGGAGTAGGTGGTTTGTCTGGGACCACTCCACAAAGTCCGCGAAATGGTTGCACATTTGCACACATGAAGTTATTACAAGTTGCACATGTGAAATTATTGCACGGATGTATTGCACATGATGAGAATTATTGTATGAATTATTGCACATTCACATTATTAATTGTTGTTCAGCGTGATTATGGCTTGTGCCTAGAAGCCATTCCTCAGTGTGTTAGTGCTGGCCTTCAGTGTTCTGAACCATCTACCAGATTGTAGCAGTTCAAAAAGTGTCCGGGGTGGTGTCCTTAAGTAGCCTATCACCTGGGCCATCCTCAGGCAGCGGGAATGGTACAGTTCCTGTAAAGAGGGGATGGGGCAGCCGAAACATGCAATTATTTAGGCACAAGTTTAACCCTAAATACAATTCAAGTTTACAAAAATGAATCCCTGCACAGTTGTCATGAATAGAGAAATTAGACACAAACCAAAATTGCTTTTGTATCAGGCTGTAAACACGTTGGGACTTTTTAGGAGGCCCTTGGACTCAGCCTTAAGTGGCTACTTGAGGAACTGCAGATCTTGGCACTTGCGCGTTTCCCTACGGCTTTCCCTGAGATGTCTGTCTATTTACTGCTACCAGAAACAAAGTGGTTTGATTTGAGTAGTTGTTTTGGGGGGAAAAGGCTTAATTTAATCCGGGTGATCTTTTTCAACTTGCATTGGCTCGTATTTGGGCTTTGTTTTATTTTATGTTTTATAGATATTAACATTTGCAACATTAGTTTGGGGGCTTAAAGTCGACTTCTGGTCATATTTCTCCCCTTTCCTCCTTCTTCTCGCTGTCCCACTCCTTCCCTTCATTGTTCCTTTTGTGCTTTCTTTTCCTCTTCCTGTTTCCTATTCTTCACTTTCCTGTAGGTTTTCTACCTCGCTGTCGACCCTTCTTTCAGTTCTCTCTGCTTTTCCTCTCTCAGATTTGTGTTAATAAGCCAATCTTTACATGCTTTGTTCTTTCAGGCCTGTCTCTTATTCCAATTTTTGCTTTCGCTACTCCATATTTCCCTTTCTCATTTTTCTTTTTTTTTTTTTGTTCAGTCTCGCTCTTTTCTCTCCCTCTCTGTCCTCTCCATTTATTATCACCGGCTTAGAAAAACAGAGGAGTCTTTTGGTGGCGAGCCAGAGCAAACACTGATATCCAACCAGCCACCCCCCACGCCTCACCGTTCTCTCCTTCCACTGGCAGCTGTCCATAACTAAACACACAATGTAACAGAACAGACACGCACACATACACACACACTCCCTGGAGTGTCCACTGTAGCTGTTTGCTTGGCTGACATGCTCTACTATAATTGCAGTGGCCTGTATGGTGCTCCAGAGCCTGCAGCTGTGGACCTCTCCAAAGCTTAAACTGCAGCCAACCAGAAACAGCAACAAACTACGGACAGGCAGAAAATAAACAGGCGCTTTTGGTCTTTTGCATGGCCTCTACAGTCATTTTCCTCTGCGTTTGTTTTTTTTTTTTTTTTCATGGATGATTGTCAGTTTTCCCCCCAAACTTATAGACAGTATGTTTAAAAATATATTTGTAGTAAATGAAGTGCTGAGTTTATCCCACTGAAACACCAAAAAGAGCACGAAACACTTTTGTGGCTGGCAGCAATAGTAGCAGTGTCATTAAGTTCCTTCTTTATGAACTCGCTCTCACACTCTCACTTCCCTCACCGAGGCTATTTTCATATTCTTGCACATCACTGCTATTTTTTTTTTCTTGACATGTCTAACTCCTTTCTGACTTCTTTACTTCCATTTTAACACGCTGTTTTTCGATGTTTTTCTTGGCCACACGCTTTTTTTATTTCCCACACTCTCTTTAAAGGAATTTTGTGAAATATGCTTTTGTTGAAGGCCTACGCTAGTCACATCTTTCAAATAAGTCTAAGGTTACACTCAACAACTAGTTAACTTAGCACTCAGGCACAAAATATGCCCCCCACCTTTATAAAAGTGACTTAATCCAAAGATTTGACATTTTAAGGCGACAAGATTGTGCCAGGATTTGTGTGATCAGATGACCTCACGAGAATCCATCTTGTCCTTGTGGCTGATTCACAGATGTACAGAACATTCGGTTTAAGGTGGGTGTCTTGCACCACTGGCTCTAGCTGGACCCCTTTGACTGATTCAGTCAAATGATTTGATTTTGAGAGAGATCACTCTAAAGTCATATAGGTAAATGAGCGGTGGCCTGTCCAACAACTTTATAATACACATTTATACTGATCCAGCATAACAGGAGAAGTAAATACCATTGACCATCTTGTGACAATTCAATGTTCTGCTGGGAAACTTTTGGACCTGGCATTCATGTGGATGTTACTTAGACATGTACCACCCACCTAGACCAGACCAGGCACCCCCACCCCACAGCAATGACACTCCTTGATGGCAGCAGACAAAAACATGACAGCACAAGGTGTTGACCTGGCCTCCAAATTCACCAAAATTGTGTTGCAACATACTGCATTTGTAGAAAAAGGAACAAAAATGTTTTGCAAGGGCATTGCAGCAATTATGTTTATTGCAGGGAAACAAAAACATGTTAAAAAAAAAAGTTTTTCAGAGGACAAATTAGTATTTAGTATTCTAGCTTATAGAGAGCAGCTCCCCAAATGAGAGGTAAACGGAGGTTCTTGACTACAAATCGTCTCCACAGATTTATACCACCTCTCAGTCACATCCTCTGCACATATGTCTCTGAGGGAAACCTTCAATTGTTTCCACGCACACATGCTGACAGCTCGTTAATGACAGGTAATAAAGGTTGTGTAAACACATCTGTTGGTGCTGAGTTACCAGACAGTAAAAGGCCTTCTCCTCAGGCTGTAAAACTGTGGGCCATCAGGCGCAGTACAAAGTGCCTATTATCATTTGGCTGCCCCAGCTCTGAGCTCCGACAATCAATGACAATTCAGTTGCTTGTCAGCGGTGTTCGTTTTTGTTTGTCTGTTTTGTCCTTATTGTGGAAAGCTGTTTGAGGCTGCCCATCCCTTTTTTGTGTTTAGTCACTTTGCCATAGAAGCTTAGTGACAAACAGTCAAGAGACATAAATGTGTAGAAGAATTTATTTATGTGATGGGTGGTTTTTCCTCACAGGTGAAATATATATACATGTATATACAGGTTTGAAAGGTCAAACTAAGAGGTTAGCACCTACCAACCCCCCCTGCACACCAACCCACAGAGCATCCTGCAGGAAACACAGTAATTAGCCGGTGGGCAGAAGCTGCTCTGTCCAGGATGACTAGGTTAAGCGTCCTATGTGTATGTCAACTGGGAATAGGTGCCACATGGTGGATAACCGGACCTGCCTCAGAACTGAACAGATGGCACTGGGCGTATCATTGGTAGTGCAGACGCGGTCACCAAACGAGATGAAACCAATAGCGGTGATTAAGAACAATCAATAGCAGTGATTAAATGAGATTTCGGACAAAAGACAGGATGCCAGGCGACGCTGAGACAGAAGGGTTAAAGCATGTCCCAAAGCACGTCTTACGATGTGCGCGGAGCTCTGCCGACGCCTGATGTGAAAATGAGGCTGTTAATAAAATCGCTGGCCGCGGTTCAAAGAAAGAATGCCAATGGCATGCAGATTCATCTGACTTGACATTAACACAGCTCATTGGTGTTTCAAATGAGCACATTGATTTTACTCTCTGCAAGTCAATGAGCTTTGGCGTCTTCCTGTTTGAAATTTAAATCTAAAATAAAAAAAGCAACACACGCATTTTAATGCGATACCCGCAAATGTAGCTCTGTAATACCTGCCCGTATATTCTTTCTGAAGGGTTTACCTTCAGCGAGTGACATCTAAAGTTCCTCGAGGTAGACCATAAAAACCCAGCTTGCATCTGTTTGCAGTGCACAGCTGTTATTCTCAGCCATATTTCCCATAGTGTTTTCCTTGGCCCAACCTGCACAGAGCAGTCACTAGAGCAAACTCCAATTAAAGATAAAATGCAATAAAACTTCACAGCGCTGACAAATGGGCTTTTGCGTCAGAAATGGGTGGAAACAAACGATATTATAACATGTATTTAAAGAAACATTTTGGGGAAAAAAGACAGTCTGAACAATTTTATTTGTCACATATTATTTGTGGAGTTAGGGTGAGGTCTGTCATCTGTGAGTGTTTGCCACACCTTTGCCTCTTCTGGGACTATAGTGGGGGCTTTGATGGTCACACACATGCAACACTCACTCCTAGAAGATTATTAAAGGAACTGGACTGATTTCTACAGTTTGCTATGATTTGCATCTTATCCAATTGTCAGCCTTGGTAAAGAACAATAAAGCTAGCGCGGCTTACTGTAAATGGCCACGTCTATAGGTGAGTCAGTTCCCAGAGACACTGATGTTAAAACGCCCTGTCAGGAAACTAAACATGTTTACAGCCTTTATGTGAGTTTGGCCTCTGTAACCAACTTTGTTATTTATGACAATTGTGAAATAAGAGCGACGCTACTTTTAGTTAGAGGTGCATGCCCCCATAGGTAGATAGCTATCTGCCATGACATGATCCACGCACGCCAGCTCCACTCGCACTCGACCTCATTGCCAACGTTTGAACAAGGCAGGAGTTGGGTGGGACTGCGGCACTGGCGAGATGGCGACAGACCTTTCCAATCAAATTGAGCTTCAAACTGCGCTTCAGAACCTGGTTATTGGTCTTATCTTGCTGAAGTCACATTAATGTTAAGATTCTCTGAGTGCTCCCACTGTAATACCATTAACCAGTACTGTAGCATATATTTGGCCGAACTGGAATGTGCATTATCATTTGATATCAAACTAATGTTTCATTCATATTGACAACTATAAACTCCACACATACATTCGAGCACCAATAGCACAACCCTCTTAACCTAAAACTCTTTCAGGGGTTCTGTGAATTAAAACTGGAACAAAGCATGAATGAGCAAGAGAGGTAAAGCAGTAAATCTGGGCACTGCTTTTACTTCTGTGTGAAGGATTAAGTCCTCAGGATATTATATTTATAATGATCTAAATTCTGCTTTCTTTTCACCAGTCCACCAGTGCAAGTGATTGAAAGATTTAGGACGCGACGCAGAGCCAAAAAGGAAAAGTGAGCACGGCGATGTGTCCTGGCTTGTTTTCATTCAGCCTCTCTCACTTGTTTACGTCAAATCAGCGAAGTGGCTGAGGGGGGAATGGGAGAGGTTTGTATGTGTGCTTTGGCCTTGTGTGCATGTGTGTGTTAACAACATATGGTTGTTTGATGATATACGTAAAGGTTTATAGGGAAACATGTAGGCAGTAAAAGGAGAATTGTGGGGGAAAATGGGACAAAGCAAATAAGCAGATGTAAATAAGTACCGAGTTAATCAATGATGCCATATGATAATGTGTTTGCTGTTCACTTTCTCCATATTACAGCAGTGCAAATGGATTTATTACTAAAAATACTAAAATAAGTGTGGATATGATCTGGAGAGGTCTTTGAGGGCTACAAAGACACTGACTCAACTTGAGTAGAATATTTAAGGCTCACTAGTAGACAAGCCCAGACTTGCCCTGGAGTATCATTAACTTGAAGCCTTTATTGATAACACATTTTAGGAGCTGCAGTCCCACCCAAAATGTGAATCAACACATTTTCATCATCTGTTTTTAACAAATAAATCCGACAAAATCAATGCATCATGTCGCCTATTTAGACAACTTTGCACTGGCAGAACAGTGCCAGTACCAGACCACCAAGTTACACCAAGGCACCCTAGTTTTAGTGTTTTGACATTGTGTTAAAGAGGATGGCGGCAAAAATGAGAAGTAAGTCCAACAGTATCATTGTGCTTAATCAGACCTTGTTCTTATTCATTGTGTCTATTTAGTGTCATCCTCAACCATACATATACGTAGTTTAAAAAATAAAATAAGGACAAAAAAAAAAAAAATGGCAATGCTCTCATTTTTTAATGCTCTAATTAAAATGCGCATAAATGAAGCACAGCGTTAGTTGTGCTAGCAGCTAATGAGCAGCAGCTGTTTCTAGTACGCCTCACACTCAGTGGTAAGGTCACAGCTGTTGTAAGAGACAGTCATATCCATGCAGGTGTATGGCGCATACATTATAACTGTTGGTGATCTTGGATTCCAGGGGCCCCAGGCAAAGGCATACATGTGTTATCTCTCCAGTCCAAACTAGTGACTAACTGTCATGGAGTCAGGTGGAATAGGGGCCCTAGGGTTGGTTGTGGAGGATTGTCTGTAGTGCCTTCATAGGTTTAAGTGGCTTGTGTGATTGTCATCGCAAAAAACAAACACAAAAGGTAAACATTTTTTTCACAGGACCTCAAAGAATTGCTTGGTTCATCTGACCTGGCAGTGCAGTGACCTCACAATTATCACTGTTACTCCGCTAATCAGAAGCTACAGCCACTCTAAATTTACATTAGCTTTTTTTAGTCTTATTTTAGCAAAGATTTATAGTCTTGTGTGTATAGTCTATATGTGTGTGTTTATATATGGCCCAATACAATCAATACAAGAGATGTGTAGTCACTGCATGGGGTCAGCCAGGGTTGCCTGGAGAGTGGCTGCTGGTTGCCGCCTCAAGCAGACACACCCGCTCATTTTTATTCCCCTTGTTTAGTCAATATACATTGGAAGTCTAACTACTTAGCACGCTATAGTTTTACAGCAGCATGTGTGGGGAGAACTCAAGCTGGCCACCCGTCAATTCGTCACTGTTTTGTACGTCAACCAAATGTCACGTGTCATAGTGAGGATAGAGGATAGACTAAGATTTAAAAAAACAAACAAACAAACAAAAAAAACAATCTACCGGTAGATTGCAATGTATTGGGCACCCCTCTCTAAAAGATCAATCTCACAATAAAACAGAAGTCTTTGGTTTGAGTCTTTAGCTTTTTTAAACTTTGAGTCAAGGCTTTTAACCATTAACTCTGATGGATAAGATGGATGGACAGAACTAAGATGGATAAGCCCTCTCTGACAGCACCCATAGGATACCAGGATCACTCTGGTGGCACTGCCATCCCAAACTTGGTAGTTTCTGATTCTATTTAATTCCAGCAAAAAACAAAACTGGACAGATCTGGAGGTGCTGTTTGATCTTAACTATCTGACATTGCAGTCATGTTTGTCTGTGGCCCCATTTCCTTTTTATACAAACTGGTTAAAATATGACCATCCAAGTTTTTGCTTGTAGATAAGTGTCACGTCAAATGCTGAGGCTGAGTAGATTTAACACTTTTTTTCTGAACTGTGTCTGATTTATGACCACATATGTGAACAAAAGTGGACAAAATCTGAAGGAGACTTATCAGAATCCATGTGATTTGTGCTGCTCATCGTTAGGAAAGAAAATAATTTGAGCCACAAATGAGCAAATTGAATTTAGTCAGCTGTCTGAACATGGTCTGTTACAGTTTCTTTATAAATGGTCTGGGCTGAAGTGCAGGTTACAGATGCCTGGGAATATATTTATTACTATCATGAAAGAAACTATTCTTCTTGCTTAGTACTTTCATCCAAAAAATGTCAACACATGATCAGTATCAAAAGCTACAGGTCAACTTTCTCAGTTAGCTGAGAGATTTCCTTTGTTTGAAAACCTTTTGAAAGTAGCTTAAAGGTAAGCATATAGTGGAAGAGGCATTGTTAAATTGTGTTCTGAGAGAGAGTTTATTTTGGCTATGAACACCCACCCTTCGATCTCCATGGAGAAATTAGAGCTGGATTCTTTGGTCACTGAATTCCAGTGGCTTCGGTCCAATCAGCACCACTGGCTGGCCTCCGTCTTTCCCAGCCTGACATTCCACCTCTCTGGACAGTGAACATAATCCTTCACTTTCTCCCTTTCTGGGTCTCTTTGGGACAGTTTTCCATTGCAGGAAGCCAGATGAGATTCCAGCATTCCAGGCATTTCACCTGGCTCTAGTTGTGTCTCTTGGCGTTTTCCCTGTCGAAGGGCCCAGGCATGAACCGCCTCCCGCTGAGACACACGACGCCCCTCACATTGTTCCCGGCTTTGGCTGCTCCTCAGGACTTCACCGCAGGCTATTGTTCCTGCCGGTGGGGAAGAGAAAAAGGCATGTTCACACAAACAAGGACAAACTCATTCAGACTGAGACACGCACGTGCACATTTTTATACTTGGAATCCTTGGGAAATGCAAAAAAAAAAAACATTTCCAAGAACCTGCAAAGAACACACCTGCATGTTTCTATTCAACCAAATACAGTAAATCAGCACCTTCATGGACTCTGCCTGCAGATCTGTTAGGTGTTTGTCACTGTATCTCTGTGCCTGTTTCAGCAGGCTTCAGTCTCCACCAGTCTCTTGTACAGTATGTTCATTTACTAACAAGGAAAATCTCACTTTATTAAGACATGCGTGCACAGTTTTATGCTATAATCATGAAGAAAAGGAGCCTGCAAATAATACACAATACACATGCCGGTCTTATCAAGCTTCTACTTCCATCTGTTTCTTGTATAGAGGGTTACATCCACACTGATACTAACAGGGTTTGCTGTAAAATGCAACAAATGAGAAATTTAGCACAGTTTCAGAAATATCTTTGTCCATACTACATTCCGGTAAATGCATGATGATATATTTATGGCTCCTAAAACTGCTGCACACAGGAATTGCTCAAATTGATCAGTGGGTTAATTCCTGCTTGTTCTCTGTTATGTCTGCTTTCTCGCATAATCCCAGTCCTTTTTTTTCTTCTACAGAATGTAAACTTTGCATCCGACCAGTGAGATACAGTTGTCCGACAACATAAAGTGGCACCACGCCATGTTTACTGCTCCACTGTCGGCATGTCACAATGTCACTCTTTCAACTTCAACCTAACCTCAAATTGAGAAACGATCTAACAAAACTTGAAGTCAATAAAGAGAAGTGAATTAAGTCCTGCTGCAGCAGTGGTGGAGAGCTTTCAAATGAAACTTGTGAGCTTGTGGTAATGACATGGGCAGTCGTGTACACAAAATCCTCGGCTTTCAAGCGGTAACATTGACCGTAAGTTATGAAACACTGTTACTGTGTCAAGTTTTTCAAGCTAAGGGGTGATGACCGGGTATCTTGAAGAAGGAGATGCAAAGCCATAATGAAAGGAGGTGGCCGTTCAGCCTGGTGTAGCCTGATTCAGTTCTTATCAGAATATGAGTCTGATAACGCCCCATTTGGATTTCACTGTGTTTCAAACATTACAAAGAATGTGCACGCATGCAGTTGGATAGTCCTACAACCAATCACAGCAACGAAATATGTGGCATTGAGCGATTTAGACGTTCAGGACAGGTTAACTCTCTCGACTCTGCAGCTTGCTTCTCTAGAGGCAGCCATTTTTTACGAACAAATTCAGTTCCCCCACACTCAGGTGACATGCTTGACTACGTTGCTGTTGCTCTTCGTGTCCATCACTTCATAAAGCCCGCCCAAATGATTGGATTGACCAGGCAGATCTTTGCCAGATGATAATCAGTTCCCAATGGGGGGGTTCCAGAGCAACTTTTTGCCAGTTGCTCTGGTTCCTGACATCTCATCAAATTAAAATGATGCATCAACTTACCATCAACCTCTACTTCTACCATTACACAAAACATCTGCAAACAGCTCACAACTCATGAACTCACCTTACCACAAGAGAGGGTCATTCATATGGTGTTTTCTTGTGAACATAGTAAACACGACCACATTTGAAGGCAGCACGACTTCGGATGTGTGTATGCAGCATAATTATTTCCATTATGCAGTCCTGGGTCTAGGAATCATAGACCATAGTGCGGACAAAACATTGTCTGCAATGTTTTGACTTAGCTCTCCCTTACTCATCTCTTTGCATCAAGATTAGTACTCACCGAATTGTTCCCAAACTTGAATGTGCAGTATTTATGGTAAGCTCGCCACATGACAAGCCATGACAAGAAAATTGGTTGCAATTTTTTTCCCCTGTGTGATTACTGTGCCTCATTTGCATTGTGATTATGGCATGGTGGTGCGTACAGCTGGTGTGTGCTCTAAAAAAACATGTGGAGTTTCACTGGGACTAACAGTTGGCTTTTCTGGCTCAGGACTTGGCTCGGTTTCCAAGTTCCGTGAAACTGGCCAAAACAATGGAAAAATCAGAGGAGTCAGATTTCCAAGCAGGCTTCTCTTCAGAAAACCACAAATATTTAAGCATTTCAGCAAAAGGAATTTTATTTGTGGGTCATGTTTAATAATCTAAGCTTGGTTAGTTAGCATAACGCTAAAGTGATATTGTTGTTTTCAGCTGTTTGTCTGCAAGAAATTGCTCAGTTTGACCATCATTTGGTAATTACACATGCACAGAGCTGGTAGAAGACCTGATGGGGTGTAGCCTTCTGAGCTGGTTATACCATTTAGCTTTTAGACAGTAAGATTTATTGTTCTCGTAGGCACACTGTCCTTTCCATACCCTAGTCTGCAGTGATGTGCATTTCCCCAAACATGTTTGCAGAACGCAAAACGCTGTGATTGGTCTGAAATGCATTTCCTCATCCATACCTCTCAGTGGCCAGACAAGCACCCTCCTCCTCAACAGTTGTGCACACCATCTGTTTAGACATCTTGCCTTGTTTTCTGCCTTGCAATGATTTCAGTAAAAAGTACCTGTTTCTCAACATGTATTAGATACAACTGCAAGAGCCGTTCTGTTCCAGCTTTTTAGCTGTGTAATTACAGAATAATGCGGACACACCAGTGCACAAGTAGAAATGCTATGGACACGAAACACAAAAGGGCTAATAAATAAATTCATTACGGAGGTATAAACTAAGATTATTTTAAAGTATATTCTGCTGTGAAGTCTCCTAAGAATAATATTTTTTTATTTAATACTAATTTGGGGTAAATATGACTGTCCTCATAAGATAATCAAAACGTTACTAATTTGTTATTGGAATTTGATTTCATGGCAAAATTAAGTGGAGAGTTTTTTTTATTGTTGCTCTGAACATTCCTTGAGTGCCTCCAAACTCTTGACATACTTAGAAAATTATGGTTTTATTCTGTCCTGCGATTGCGTTTTCAGCGTCACCGTAACCAAAATGTATATGTATATCCCTCTCAAAAGTGTCTGTGAAGCCACAACTCCTGTTTTAGGACTCATCCAACACTCAAAAAAATCCCACTAAACATCTTTCTTGTAGAGAACTATCATCTGGAGCCTGTGTGGAAAGAGCGCACAGTGCTTATTATATTGTGTGTTTGTGTATTTTGTTTGTCACTGTGCAAATAGATCATAGAGAAAGAAATCAACTTATTTTAGAAAAAAAAAAAAAACAACAACCACAGGCATTATCGTGTCATGTATCAGATAATTCAGTTCCAGAAGCATCTCCTCATTTGGAGGTGGACAACAGCTGTACTTAGCTGTGTCCTTACCGGTTTAAATGATCACTCTTGTAGACTGCAGCCATGGCTAATTACTCGGGAGGGGAATCTTGTGACTTGTGCAGTTTTGGAGAAAAATGCACACTTGCAAAGCCGCACTGACAAAATTTATTCACGAAATGTGCAGGCAGCGACGCACAAACTCACCAACACGTACACATATTTACGCATGCTGGGGACCGACACATGGCGGGGACCACCCAAGAAGGAGCAGCCGCTTTGAAAATAATGAAAATTCCGCTGCAGCCCGGTGCTGCTCAGCAGGCAGCACTGCATCTGCACTGGAGAGTATACGGAGGGAGGCCTGCATCCCAGCTAGCTGCAGCAGCTGCTGAGTAAAGACAGAGGGCCGTAATGATAAACACTTACAGTGTGTCCATCTGTGGGATCTCTGCTATCTTTCAGCCTGTCAAAACTGTCAGTGAGTACAACAACATCACATCTGTGTTATACATGATTTCAGTAACATCCATCTGTGTTAGAAACTGAAACGATTCCAGACTAAACTGATGTAATATCCTAATCAGAATAAATACGGATCCTGATCATTTCTCTGTCCAGAACATATGAGTCTTCCTCCTACTTCTTAATGGGAGTAAGTTCTGCCATAGTTGTAATGCAAGAATTCAGTGTTTCAAGAGTCAAGTGTTTCCAAAGAAAAATGTGAGTGTTCGTCTTATCTTGCTTCGCAAGGTTTAAGACGCACTAGTAATGATGAGTTGTTCGGCTTATTATGATGATATATTGTTGGGTAA